>PNEQ01089367.1:0-17735 GCA_003012365.1 Medauroidea extradentata | reverse complement strand
GTGCGGATCTGGCTTCATTTATGGCTCCGTTTCAGTCGTCATATTGAATTTTATTATTTATCGCATTTTTGGAAGTTTAGGAAGATAAAATGTTAAATATGCGACTATACCCTCAAACTCTATTTACATTTCGATACAGTACAGACCTTAGGGTTATATGTTAACATATATGCACGCCACAATCTGCGTGGCAAATTATTTTATGTTCATAATTTGCCCAACAAATTGCGACCTAACTATACATTACTAGGTCTATTGCCGTGCTTGTATTGTAGTTCAAGGTAAAAAGAATTTGCGGTATGGTCGCCGATTTAATATTTTTCTTCTCGGAATTCCAAAAAAGCGAAAAATAATAAAATTTAATATGGCGACTGAAACTGAGCCTTAATATTCCTCTCCATGAGCAACGGAGATGTGATTCGCAAGCTTGTTATTTATGAATCACGGTAGCAGTGCCGTCTTCTGCGACCGAACCCATTGTCCTTCGTCTGTAATATGTACGCGAAAACCGTTTAACCCCAGTTGTTTTGAGGTTGCTTGCTTAATGGCGTATAAGAAAGAAAAAATTGTTTTACACTTGTATGAAATACTGTTAGTTTTGTAGACGTTATTTTGGAGTAGATTTTCCTCCTTCAAAAATTAGCTCAGCCATTTTTCCCCATAATGACATTTAAAATGGAAAATTTACACGGTTCTACTTCATACTACTTCCCGAACACCAATTAATATGAATAATCGAAATAATTCACAGTGAAAATACATGTAATGAACTAGAGCTTTAAAGTTCATAAAATCCCAATACAAACATATTTGTATTAGTAGTAAGTAAAAACACTCAAATTTCGAATTTTAAATGTGTTCATCGGTAAACTGGCTGAGCTAATTTTTTTTTGTTTGGGGAAAATGTACATCCGCTATTTTATACGAATATAAAATTATGATATTTCCCCTCCGGAACATTCTTACAATTTTCTCATTAGGTTAGTTTATATAATTCCTCATCTTACTGTGGCAAAATTTATTTGCTATTGTTTATCAGCGCCTAGAAGTTTCAACGTTCTCAAAAGCTTATTTTTAAGACTGCCAAAAATATTGTATATTTTTATTCCCGTTTATCGGAACTTATATGTTCACACTTTTCCGTAGTTTGTAAGAAACGTTCTTTCAAAAAATTGACACACGCTGTACCCAAACTTTTTGTTATTTTCTCTAGCAACTGTTTCATTGTCAAACAAACAACTGAATAGTAGTACTTGAAACAGCTCAAAGGTGTTGTAGAATTCTTGATAAACTACAGCAAACACCTATTTTATTTCCGGTGTAAAAACGTGCATCAACTCGCCGTAGCAGACTCTGTATATATCTGTATGTCACCTGTTTTTTTTTTCAAGGCAGCAATTTACTAATGCACAAATGGCATGTACAGGATGTCGATAAACAAACGCGTCACAATCACGCCAAACGAATCGCGGGCTAAATTTCTCTCATGCGCTCCACGTCATGGTATTATTTTATGTTTGTTACGCCGAGTAAACATAATATCATGCTTTGACTGCCCGGAGTTTGTACTAGTAAGGCAAGTAAATTTTTTTTTGCATATAAAATTTCATCGTACAACATTTTGCCACTTACATTTTCGTTTTCTATTTTACCAATGTTTCGCGAGGTGTGCTGATTATGCATTATTTTTCTGGAAATTCTGTATATCACCCCACTCAAATTTTCACCACACTGCTAAAATTTTTTACTTATCAAAAAATTAAACATTTATGGGATACGTTCGTTACGTACATGTCAGACTGACAGTTTTTTGCACACACATAATTATTGGATATTTGGGAAAAATTTAATGTCTTAAAAACATATCGGCAAAAGTTTTGTCACTCAATAAACAGTTACTAAACTTTTAATTCAATGATATTTATAACAGTTAAGGTGGCACCTGGGTTCATGTATTTTGTACCTTCAAGGTATGGAAGCTTGGAAGCAGTAAGGGTGACACATCTTGCGCTTCGCGCCTTATTCTAAGCCCTAAGTGTCAAGTCACTCAACTGGCGTGCAGTCATTTCGCCGATAGAGCGCGTTGGTGACATTATTTTATGACGTATTAAAAATAAAGTTGTAATGTACATGCGTATAATATATGCAATTATTCAGCGCCAAGGACCTCATACCTGAAAAATGGCGACAAAAACACACTTATTCGCCTTTTTTGCAGCAGGAAAATAAGTTTTACACATTAGAAAGGCTTGAAAAGGATCGGCATGCGTGTATAGGAAGTTCGGTATTAAGTGACCACTAAAAAAATCCCTGCCAAAGTTCTATTTTCAGCGAATTCGTATCTTTCCGTGCGTAACAGCTGACGACGGGGTATGTCTAACCTCGCTGGGCACGTCTCTTAATGTTTGCGGGTGTAAGATAACTCATACAGTCAGTAATAATCAATATAGATTATAAAAAATAAGTTTATTAATTATACATCACACAATTATGTCAATTTCGTTTGATTTCGTTTCTGTATTGTTGCATTTAAATGGAAAAACACACGGTAATATATTTTGTAATTTCGCTGCCAACCATACAAGCTGTAAGGCAACAATGGTTAATATTGAGTTTTATGCAGTAACATATAGTGATATTTTTCAAAGGTAAAATTTTTAGTACTCGCTTTATCCCGAATTACCAAAAATAACATTTAAATTCTACTCCTTCGTGGACATCCCTCTTTCCCGTTGTGACAATTTCGAATAAACTTCTATTTGCTAATGCTCTACGCACTGCTCGGTAACCAGTGAAGGAAGTCGCCATAACATTAGAGAATAAGTCAGGTAGGTATTGTTTTTGTGAGATACTGACCAAAGAAGACAGTAACATTGGCAGCAGTGCCAAGACCAAATTTATGCCCTCTTGATCAACAAAACACCAAACTTTGAAAATTATTTTGTGCTTTAACATAGAATCAGACCGGAACATAACTCGTAAAATTGTTCAATTTAAAACATTTTTATGGAATACATATTGGTGCTCATTAATATTTATAATACTTCGTGCACATTTCCAATCAATACGGTTTATATTTTTTAAACATTGTGTTTAGTGACACAAAATGATTTACAGCCATTGCTTCCGAATGAAGTGCGGTTATTAAAATGTATTATAATGTGATAATTTTTTACAGTGCCTTCAAATTCTCTAAAAGAAAATATTTAATTGCGATTTACAGTAATCGTAATTGAATATTTTTTTTATTTGAACAGTTTCAATATTATTCTTTGAGAGGATTCCTGAAAATAAAAAAAAAGTTACCATCAGTTTGCAAGTACAAAAATATTAAATTGCCATTTTTTCGGTATAATAAAGAAAGGATTTTTACTAGCAATTTCGGTGAAGAAAAATTTAAAGTACGCTTGTCTAAAAAAAAAGCACCTTGTGGTGACACTGCTTGGAGCCGTATGTTGCTGCCTAAGAGGGGGTAGAAGTGCTCCTGCGCAGGTACCCAGGAGGGCCATGTATTAATCCGCGCTAATGCGACATCGGGTAATGCACGTCTGGATGGGCACCTGCGCCCTAGCTGCATTAGCTGCCGTCGCACCGTCTCCAGGCCCCGCCTTCAATCGCAGACTTACTGACGTCTGGTCCCTCAGCTGGCACACGAGAGTACAGTAAATTACGTAGCAAAGACATTTGTTTATTATTTTTTATTAATTTATTATGGCTTGAATGCGCAGTTAATAGTACGTGATGGATAAATTAACGCTTAAAGCATTGATTGGAAACCACACCGTTTTGAAAGTTAATATTGGGAAACTACAAATCATTAAACCTAGATGTTGGTATTTGACAACTTTATGAACAGAAATTTACCTAGAATGAAGCATTTGTTTTGCTCAGGCTGTTCCACCGCAATTTAAAGTACCAGATTTCAGCGTAGGAGATTGTTCTTCAGAAATACGTAACTCTGAGAGAAACATTTTTTCCTGGAAAGTTTGAAAACTATTGTTCAGATTAGCTGTGTTTTTGTAATAGGTTTCTCAAAACCTACAACTTTAAACGGATGCTGTTAAATTGGAATTTTGTACAATACCCTCTTAACTGCCCTTTTCTTACACTGAACCCACAACACTTCATATTTATTTTACATCAAACCTTATTCTAAATTTTACAAAACTATAATGGATTTAAAATTTTAACGACACAAATAATTAAAATCACTGTTGTTCCGAAATATTATCGCGAACGTGCAAAACAACGAAAGAAACACATTAGGAATATCTACTCAAACATACGCACACACTGTTATACACACATACGATGTTTCAGACTTATAGCCTCGCTATTCTCAGTCACTGGGAGGACTTAAGTACTTTAGATTGGTTTTCTTTAACATTGCTACATTAGCATATGGTAAAGAGATAATTAAGACTTAAATTAAAAATGTAACAAAAAACCGACTCACAGGATACTAAATTTCAAATCGATCAGACCAGTAGAATTGCTCACATTCACTTACAAAAAGCCCCTAGAAAAGAGCTGATGATCTATAAATGGCTAAACAGATTTTCTTGGACCATAGCTAAGAATAATCTCGATCACTAAGATATAAAAAAAAACGCATCAAAATCGTTCCATCCGTTTAGGAGCTACGAAGCCACAGACACACAGATACACAGACAGACACGTCAAACTTATAACACCCTTCTCTTTGCGTCGGCAGTTAAAAAACAATTAAAATGGGTTCACAACTAATAACCATAATAACAAGGCATATAACAAAACAAAAATTACGTATGCGACTAAGAAACCTTGTGGGAATTTGATTCACAATTTGATTGTTGGGTATAATATTTAGCCACCGAAATTTTCACGAACATTTTTATACGTTTGAGGTCTTCCGAATTTAGTCTATTTATTAAAAATTGGGCCACTAAGTTAAAAAAAAAAAAAAAACATAAAACTCTAAAAGGTTTCAGATCAAGGACGACATACTATACCGAATTTGAATTTGTTTGACGTCGAAAAAACTTATCTTAAACATCAACACCATTCGTTTCCGAAGCTATTGGGAATTTTCAAAATACTTTTAAGTTGTTATATCTATTTGTGATATTTGTATGAAGTATTTGTTACAGTTTCTACTTTTTAGCGATATTAATTTTTCACGTCTGAACGAGATCATATATAAAAAGTCAAACTTTGGTTTTTACTAATTATGTAATTAACCAAATTCTGGGTAATCTAATTTTTAGTCAAAACCGTATAATTACTTTCTTTGAAAAAAAATAGCTATCACAGCAAAAACGATTTTAAACAAAATTGCCTGACAAATTTTTGATATCTGCTATCGTTTATGGTTAAAAAAAATAATTATTGCAGAACTGTAGAAACGATAGAGCATGGCCTTAAAGTACAATAATAGCGATTCTTTGTTATGTAAACATAACATGTACAGAAATTTGGGATAACTTTGTACCCGGCGGAGCTACTTTGTACCCCCAGTAAGTTTAATTTGAACTGAAAGATAATCTTACCAGCAATATTTTGTTGTAGAGGATAAAATTTGTTGATCATGACGCATCCTTGAAGGTTGAAGAACACATTCCTTATGTATGAAAGAAAATTTATTTTATTAAGATATTCCATAAAAAGTACATGTTTATACTCTGTTGCGTATAACCTAAGTAACATTAATACAGCTAATTAGAGGCTCAAATTATTAAAATTTTGAACAATATTTCATTCTGTTATACTTTTTCGCCCCCCCCCCCCTCCCGGCAAAAAGTGAGGTGTTATAAGTTTGATCAAATATCGTAAAGCCTTGTACAATGTTTGGTTTGACGGCTGTGTCTGTCTGCCTGTCTGTGTGTGGTATCGTGGTTCCTAAATGGATAGACCGATTTCAGTGCTAGTCCCATCGGGGCAGATCTACATTTTATGAACATGTCTCCAGCTGTTCACAAGTTAATTGCTTTTTTTTTCGAACTAGTATGAGAATTTCGTAGACATACAGACTAATGGAAGAATTTTTATTGTGTGTTTCCTCACTTCTCCATGGTATCACAGGACATAAATGCTCTTTCCTTGCGATGTACACTGTTTCCTTCTTCGAAATATTTTATTCATTCAGTCGACTTGAATTCCCGTACATGTTTGGAAATCTGATCGTTCTGCAAATGACAACCTCGATCCGATGGCTGCGCACATGCGCGTAGTGTTTGTAATTCAATATAGTCGTTTCTTGAAACCAAAAGTTTAACATGTATTGCAATCATATAAATTTTTGATCGTTTAACGGTCTATAATATAGTTAGAAATTATTATTATTTTTATTTTTTAAGGGATTGTTTTAAAGGTTGGGGGGGGGGGGATTAAATGTTTAATCTAAGTTTTATTTCTTTTCAAATGAACATGATATATCTATTTCACCCTCTGTACTGAGAATTGTGTTTTAAACATATTAGAAAATATTAAAAAGTTATTGCCCATAAGTTGGTGTGAAATGTTTCTGAAGTTATACGTAACAAGAGTCTACCCCAAGTAACTGTATAGTCTATAGAGTATACGATTGCCTGATTTTAACAATTCTCTTGTGATATACAACATGTCCAACAACTCCATTGTGTTGACACTTTACACCATCCTGACTTCCAGGAAAAAATTGCGTCTAACGGCCTGCTTAAAGACAGTTTTAAGTGTCAACACAATTGAACTACAACGCATGTTTCTCAGAAGAAAAATTTCAGAATCAGTCAAATTTATACTCTTCAAACAATATGGTCTTTACAGAGTAAGTTTGCCTTATTTTGACATTTCTCTTCTTAGAAGAGCATTTTTAGAAATGATTGTAGAGAACCTGTGTTTTTCCAGGTAGTCAGGATGGTTTAAAGACCAACGAAGTTGAGTTGCCAGACAATTCTCATACCATCATTTCTCCATTGTAGGACTCCATTTCATGTCGTTCTTCAGGATATGCAGATATCTACCAGCTCCCAGTCATAAATCTGCACTCTGGGTATGATACCCTGCCCTCGGGGACCATCCACTTACGCTATTTATTTCTTATATCTCAGAAGAGACATGTCAAAGTCAGGCAAACATATGTTGTACAGACTATAGTCGGCACAGCAGTGTGAGTGCAAGATGTATGTGATAGCAGGTGAAGGGCTGTAGCCAGCTCGTAGTGTCGACGTGTGCGGTGTGGTCCCAGGTGGGGTCTTGTCGCATTGTCGCGTCGCCCGTGGTCGCCTGTCGCCGTGTCCTCTCCTGCCCCTGGATCAGTCGCTACCCTCTTGGGACGGCGCGACTCTGCGCCAGGGGATTCGCGGCCAACAACGGCACCTCCATCCAGCTTCCTCTTGCTACAGAGTCTTCCAACCACACGGTCTGGGACATGGCATGTTGCTGTCTGCCCTTGAGACGAAGTAGTAACCACTGCGATACTGCCGTGCCGTTTATGTTAAAGACGTTCAAGTAGGGGAAATAGTAATTTTGTATCCGCATGGAACAATGTTAGAATTGTAGACGTTACTCGGAAGTAAATTTTCCTTTTGGGAAGAAAAATAGCTCAGTCAATTTTACTGTTATGGCATTTAGAAGTAAAAATTTGCACGCTTATCGTTCTAATAATCCGCAAAAGTCAATGAACACTGTGAAAAGAAACAAACTCATAAGAGGAAATACACGTTAGGGGCTATTGCTTGATACATGTAAAACACGTAATAGAATATTTTTGTATTTAAAAAAGTTCCAAAATTAGCAAAATATTCCAAATGTCGGCGCTTTTTAAAAAATTCAATTAAAATAAACAAAATTAAATAAAACACGTATATAATGAATTTTATATATGTCAAGCGCTAGCTCGTGGCATGTATTTTAAATGTGAATTTTATAATTTCGTTATGTTCATTGTTTTTTCAACTTATAAGTACGAAAATCACATAAATTTTAACTTTGAAAAGCCATTACTGGAAAATTGGCTGAGCTATTTATTTTTAGGTAGGAAGAAAATGTAGTTCCAAGTAACTTCTACATAATTAACGTTACTTCATAAGAATGTATGATTTATCTCATTTGAACGCCCTTAGCATCGACGTCGTGCAAAATTAAGGACCTTAAAATTACAGGAATTAGTAATGAGATGTATTAATTCTTCATACAATTTTAATTGGTCTGAACGTCTCATCGAATGCGATGTCATTTGAGACAGTTGCATACGATGTTAGATAAGAATAGTGGCATTTGTTGAGAAACCGTCCTGGGGTGATTTCAGGAAACTATGGAATACGGAAAACAGAATAGCCGGAGCTGGAAATCACCCCCGAGTTCTTCAAACGCGAGTCGTAAATGCTACATTAGGGGCAACCTTGCTTAGTTATTGACTTAAAAGTAGCACGCGCAATCTCAGGCCGTAGAAAATTGAGTTTCGGCACGCTGCGGGAAGCAGAGGACAGGCTATGTAGGTGTCAAGCGGGTTGACAAATTGTTGAGGGGAAGAGTGCCTTGTACGTCCCTCTGGGCGAGAGAGTGTTAGAAAGAAACAGGAATAAGACGCCTGCAACGCTTTGCCACCTGGGAGTTAAATTTAAAATGTAAATTAAATAAAATTTTGTTAAAAGTAAAAAAAAAGTATGTGCTAGAATTGAAGGGTATAAACAAACATGTGGTTTTGATTAATAAATCTAATACTTGATACGCTCGCAAAGGCCTGAGTTCTCAGCCGTCGGCAAATCGAGTTTAAATGTAACAGGGCTTCTGATTGGTCGAAGGGAACTAGGGGTCAATGTAGCCGGCTTGGCGTGGAGACGCGGTGTTCGACAGGAGAAGCTTCTCAGTGCTCGAGGCAGACGGACGTGTTGCCGTCCTCAGGGCTGGAGCCGCGTCTCGCGGAAGCATCGCCGACAGAGAGTCTGTCCCGGGGTACGATTTGTGAAAATTAACAGGACGATATTTGCAAGCATTAATACGCCGATTGGTCGAATTAGTTTTTCCGTGCTTTGCCAGACCAAGGAGACGGGAATCGCGCCCTTAAGGACAGAGACGCGACAAAGCTCGGGAATCGGCCATTGTTTATATAATTCACCTGCGGCGCGGAGTTGTGTGACGAGGCTGAATCGCGGATCAGTGATCTGGTTTTTTCTGTTTTACGGTGAGCGAGGGCCATTTGCCGCCGTATCAAGTAACTTGTCATCTCAATATTGACTGTATTATTGTAACATACCCGCTGAGCTAGACCGAGGCAGAACTGTTAAAATCAATATTACTGATGGGCAGGAACACTTACAGTACCGTAACTGTGTTGTACTCCGCCTCCGACGAGAAGCAACTTACACAACTCGCTAGGTAAGACAACTATTTTTTTTTGTTGCATTACTCAAAGGACAATGTAAGATGAGTCCAGTAACTTGGCATTAACGTAAGTAATGATACTTAGTTACGCACTAAGTCGTTAAAACTTATGTATGAGGACGGAATTTCATAAAACTTCACTTCATTACTTCCGCCTCAAAAGACTTAACTGGAAACGATCTGTTGGGTTTCTAGACTCGAGGACGTCTCCAACAGTGCAGTCCCCTTTCATATGCCGCGCTTGTTTACTCGATTAAACCCTAATTCCAGAATGTTGGGGGGTGGAAGTTCGCAATAATCCTAGATGACGACTGCGGGGGTAGAGATTGCAGCGCGTGCGGCTGAATTGGTTCGTGGTCGGAGCGGCATGGAGGATGAGGGCAAGTTAGTTTGTTCGCCAAGTTCAGCGAATGGAACGGAATCACCTCTTGCCGTCAGAGTTGCTCGCAACCGCTGGCTTAGCTTTAGAATGTTTGCTAGGCTGCCGAAGGCTTCACCTGATAATCACGCACTTCGGAGATGGGCAGTAAACTCCCTGCTTGTGCTGACGGTAAGCTGAAACTACAGCCATTCGCCGCCGTTGTTCTCGACAACCACAATGCTAAACGGTATTACGTCATTGTTTTCAAGAGCCTAGATACTAAACTGTACCGTTTGCTCAACTTTTGACACTTATCCTATTCATCCACAAAGAAGTAAACAGCTTTAGGAACAAACGTTTTTCAGTAATAAGCTGTTGTATTTTAATATACTACATTCATCTAACCGCACTGACGTAAAAAAATTTCGTTTCGTCCACAGAATTTGTGGTTTTAATATTACGCGGTAGTTTAGTTTTATACTTTACTAAACAGAATATGATAAAATATTAAACATGCTGCAAATTAGTAATACCGTTGGAAAATATTCTAGTGTGGATTGATTGCCGCTGACAAGTCTTTAGGTGCTTGAATTATGTTGTTTTATATTAGTGCACTAACTTAAATCTTTAGTTTTCGAGTTCTAAAACTTGGGGAGACAGTAAAAGCTATCAAAATGTTCAGACATATATTAAAGTAAGAACAAACAATTTTATTGACAGCCATTAAGTAATCTTTACTTTCACAGATTTTTTTGTATGAAATCTCTTATTTTCTAGCTTCATATTGTCCCAAAGCACCATTGCTTAGCATGCCATTAATTTTTCATAATGATAGTATCCAACCAATGACTCCAGCGTTTTTTATTAAAATTTATTTAAGTTTTGTCGGCTATTTTGGTTGAAGGAAGCTGACGTCCGTCATTTATGTTTACTTACTTGTTTTATGTTTACTTACTTGTTTTGAAGTGAAACTGCTCGCACTTTAAATAAATTATTATTTCTTATTTTTTCTCGAGACACTGCAAAAGAAAAATCTGTGCACTGCTTGCTGGCTGCTTTTGAATACTGCGTGACTCTGTAACTTTAGAGAAAATTCAAAGATTTGAAGTTTTACTGTGCAAAAACATTTAGACTTTTAATAAACTTGAACAATAAACATAGCCACTATGAGTCAGTCTGCTGAATATTTGCTTTGCTGGTATCAAAACACTACTGTGATCATCATAACAAAGACTTTTCTTCAAATAACTAGGCTAAAAAAATTAACCACTTTAAAGATTTTAGTTTATAAATATTTCTTATGCAAGTAAAAATGTCTGTGATATATTTGTGTAGTCATATTTATTTACTTTTGTTTTCCTTTTAATAAGTAATTAACATTATAGCAGGGTATTATAATACAAATTAAAGGGATGTCAACGCAGTTGTATTGCATAACGTTTTATGTATTTATTAAACATTGCAAACGAAATTACTTTTCTTGTGGGAGAATTATAATTATTTTAGCTTTAGTTTCTTTGGTATCTAACTAATTTTTCAAGATTTTTTTATGACACGTTCGATTTTTTTTGTTTATGTCGTGTTTGTAATTATATTTAGTAGAACATTTATGTGATTCCTAATAATTGAGATTTGTTTGCATATGTTCCTCAGCATTACTTGATGTACGCAAATAATGATGCTTCAACAGTTTTTCCTTTTGAATAATGGATTGTGTTACTCATAATCAGCTACATGCCAGATGTTGCTTTTGAATAAAATACGTAGAAAAGTTTTCAGCTTTGAAACTGTTGCAGGAAGCATTTTAGTCGACTTTTCCGTAGCTATAAATATTTACTTTACAGGACTAATCGTGTTCTGGTAATACTGTTACAAACCTGTAAGCAATTTAATGTGTTTTACTCATAACTAACAATTAGCACATGTAAGTTATTGCGTAACATTGTCTAATTGGCAACAGAGATGAGTAAATCATACCTTCGATTTTAATGTTTCAGTAATATATAATGACTATTCAAATGCGTACGTTTTAAACCCTTTTTTAGAATTTTTATTTTTTGTTATATTTAAGTCCGTGCTAGAGTAGCTATGGGCAACCAAAATAAAAGTAAATTCCTGCTATGCAATGAACACCGCCAGCGCCAGGGTGAATGAAAATAGGTCTGCCCTCTAGGAGACATAGGGCAAACTATTATTTCACTGACAGCTCCGTGAACAAGAATGACAAACATTTTGTCTCCATGATTGTTTTCCCGTTCTTAATACCACAAGGAAAGTAGAAGAGGGAGAAAGGATGTAGACAGCCCTGGCCTAACAGGCTAAAGAACGTCATGTTTCATTCTAAATTGACTGTAATTACGGCAGATATGTTACCAACGGATTTAACTTATATCTGAAAATACATAGATGAGTGAGAAACCTAAATTAGTACTTATATTTGATACTGATATGTGCCAGTCTGTTCACTACATCAGACACGTCATCTACAGCATCTCTAATTGGCCTGATTATAAATCCGTGATATGAGCATACACTTCCTGGTTAGGTAAGGTAAATTAGATTTACGTCTCGTCTACAGCAATGTCATTTGAGACGGCGACTCAGAACTTGGTACAATGACAAGAGCTGTGAGAGAATTCAACCATGGCCTTTATTGTGGGACCATCCCACGTTCGCCTGAAGCTATTTCGGTAAACCATGGAAACCTAAACCAGTATGGCCGGAGTCGTGCAACGAACCCCGGTCCTCCTAGATGCGAATCCAACGTCTTACAGTTGCGCTACTTCGTTCAGGGTTGGCAGTGTAGAAAACGCGATTCCCTCGCTCATATACAGTAGATAAATTGGTTCGCTGTAATGTTCTATGGCTCCCGCTAGACAATTTTAATACGTTTGACGTTTATTGCTGCCCCAAGTTCCGGTAACATCAAAACGACATAAATATGTTACTCTGTCGTTCGTTTTATCGACACGTCGTCTACATACTATCTCTTGTGTGCTCTGGTGAAGTTAATTCTACAGCAGGTTAGGCAGACGACTTTTTTATGTACAAGTTTGTCAGGGGGCAATTTACATCGATATTTATGCTCTAACTTAAGATAAATTCGGGTACAGAACCAAACACTGCCGTATACTGAGTGTCGACAGCAACCAATCTAGCGGTGGAAATGGTATATTTCCAAACTAAGAGTACTTAATTTTCTAACCAGTGTGAACCTTAAAGTGCCCGTCTTACCAGGGCGCAGAGCGATGTGAAGTGCTTCAGCACTTACTAAATAATTCTAAAACTGCTCAACGCACATCAGTGATCTCTCCTTAAGGATAGCGTTCAACGTATGTTACACGCGTGTGTGCCCATTTCAGGTTCACCAATAAACATTAAAATAATTCATTCTGTCGTCCAAAATGGCCAAAATGGGAATTTCTGAGGTGCTTTTTAAGCATGAAAATCTTGGTGCAAAATCTTTTAAAGGTATCAGGCTTGTACAATACAAAATTAGTTTAATATAATGTCATACAATGATCGGGTCACTACGGAATGTCTCATAGAGGCGAATTGTTGGAGAAAAGACTGCACGCCAGTTCTGTGACATGCACCTAGAGGCTAGGTGGAGGCGTGACGCAAGTGCTGTCTCGTCCTTACCGTCTCCGTAGTTCAAGACCTCGAACGCGTAAAAGACGTCAAACCAGACGGGACACGTAGAATCTGACCGCTGCGAACTTTAAGAACGCTGTTCTCACGGAAGTACGCTAAATGTAAACACTACCTACCGTGACGTGGACAAATAACGGTTGCGTCGTACAATGAAAATAAAATAAAGTAATTCAAGTTTTCAAAAATTTTAAACTGGGATAACCTGCTTTCCGCACCGACAATAGTGAGAAAACATTTATAGTTCCAGTTGCATTTATTCATTTTCAAAATAACTCCGCAGCTCTGTCGTGACGACCACGTAAGATATTTCAAAGCAAAATTTCCTTTGTTATCAAAATTCAAAATACAACGACGAACATCCAATATTACTATTTTTGTTGAAATTCAGTTTTACTGTCTCTTCGTACCTAATCACTAATCAGTTATTACAAATACGTACAATGTTCAGGAAAATAGTTCATGAGTACAGTCCCATATGTTAAACATTTTTGGCAAAACATTCAGAGAAATAAAGGGTTTTGTACCATTATTTCACTGATTTTGTTAGATTTTGTGAGTGATGGTAACGACCACAAGTAAAAGTTTACTGAATATGACGAAATACTCCATATGCAAATGTAAAGGTTATTACTGTAATAATTTAGTTAAAAATCACTCAAACTGATAGCCAGGGTATTGAATGTATTACACTTGTATATACTAATCAGTGTTAGTTGACAGAAAATGAAATTAAAGATAACAAAAAGGAACAACAACTGAATGAAATTGAAATAACAACACCGAAATATTAATTAATACATTTATTTACACAATTATACAATATATGCCTATGAAACTATTTCGAAATATTGTGTCCTGTTTTCAATGTTACATTGAGCGCATTTAGAAGATCAGGTATATTTAATGTCCTATCCTAAAGAAAGTAAAACCTTCACCTAACCCCCTCTCCCTTCCTCCAGCCAGTGTTATAACAGCGAGCAATGAAGAGCAAATCAGCTCCTGAGCTACTGTTCTCCTCTTATCCTCCCCGACCCTTGTACCTCCTCTCTGGCACACTAACCAGCATGGTTCAACTGACGAAACACATTCTCTCGGACCGCTACTTCTCTCTTGTTCCTTATTTATTCTCCTACCTCTCCCCTTGCCTTCTTTCCTAACTTAGTTTCCAGACGTGTTGATTGGAAATGCCCTCAGGACTTTTCAAGTTACTCGGTCCTTTCTCGGTTCATCCCCGTCTCCCATCCCATACAAGACGGCTGGCAACTTAACGATGTTTCAGATTCTTCCAATCTCCGATGATAAAGAATAGAGAGAGAGAAAGCGAGAGAGAAAAAGGAAACCGAGTGAGGTAAGACAGAAAAATAACGGGCTCATAAATCACCGAGTCGGGAATATTGAAATTCCCGTAATAAATTCTTTGCATTTCGGCAAAAAGATTTTCCCTTCAGTCGAAGCGAATGTCTTGTATGGTTGGGACTACACACACCACGCGGTGTTAAGTAATATTCTGGACTAAAAAGGGAATTTTTTCTCTCATTTCTCTCTCCAAAACCTCCAGAGAAAATAATCAGTTCTTTACTATACATAAAGTCAGTGTTATAGCTATGTTCTATTAAAATACCACAATGAAAACCCCCATTGCTACAATAACATTTAATTTAAAATAACCAAAATACTGTTTATAAAAGATTGACCTTTATTTGGAGTTGGTATATTTCAATTAACAATAATAAAAAATATTAAGTTTATTGTGTTGTGTTGTCTCTTGTCTAATGTTTTTTGTCTACTGTTCACTGTTTTTTGTCCACACCCATCTTCCTTCATTTTGGAAATCTGGTTCTATTTGCGTCTGTCTTATTTGTCTGGGTGCTGAGTCGATATTCGACTGGTTTCTACCTTTAAATTCTTTGTTGTCTAATTAAAAAAAAGCATTTGACACAATTCTGGGATTATTTTTTCTCTTTTTTTTTTGTGTCTGTTTTATGTCTGTATTTTTGTTCTTTTTTGTACTTTGTCACTCACACAACTTTGATAAGCAAAACATGAGCAATGGCGTATGTCCACAAACCAATAAATTCTAATTAAGTTTATGTTTATGTTTTAAAATTAGTAGTATGAACAGTGAAATATTAATCGGCAGAAACTGCGGAGAGCTAAAATAATTTAAATAAAGAAAGTTATATTTAAACGAATACTTCTGTTACTGATTAGAGGCAACGACAAACAAAAAAATATCCTGCTCTCTCTGTATAACATGCATGTTGGCTGTTTGATTTACTTCCCAAAATAAAATTTTAAAAATATCTTTCTTATGAAAAAAAATCACCAAATATACACAAAAGTTCATGTAAAAACAAACAAATGTATAACTGTAAATAGGAGCTGCTGTACTGAGCATTTTGATTTGGGAAATGCACGATACGCGAGAGCAATATAATGAGATAGAGACGTACATGTTTTATACGAATAAGTAGTACCAAGATATCATTTACTGACCATATATGTCACAAACATAAAACAGTTGATCAAAGTGATATCCACGACGTCGTTGCAAACATAGCAAAGGCGAACGGCGCTGGACTTTCTACCACACATTGACGAATATTCCCTTACGGGTTAAGTACGGGTATCACATCACATCCCTAATTGTCACTATGTACCGCAACAATTCACTTCCCGAAGTGTTTCGGGTGAGTTTCTGAGCAGCCTGTAGTGACAAAATATTATCAAGCATTGCAACCAGGGAAGTAGTTTTGTAACTTCACGCGGTCTCTTGGAACTGATACCGAAATTAAAATGTTATGTATGTATGTATATATATGTATACATACATATATATGTATAATAGAAAAATATGTAATACAAATTTTCACGTTTAGGGCAGAAAATAAAAGAGACTCGTTTGCCAACATGTTTTTACGAGCATCAATATACACATAAAAAATCTGTTCTGCTCGAAGATTATTTGCCATGATGCAAAGTGTATTATGGAATTTGAGCTAAGGCAATACAAAATATACCACATTTTCATGAAGAGATTTTTCGTGTTTGAATACAGAAAAAGAAAACGACACATAGAGAGACATTTCACTATTTCACAGCAACTGTCAGTGTTTGCATTTTATAACATTGCGATGATTAATTTCGAAACTTCACCTCCAAGAACGCCCAGAAGTACGTGTACTCATTATGGCACGTCACACTTTAAGCTATCTTGTTTTTTTTTTTTTCTGAGGGAGAAGATCCCTATCTTCGTCAGCAGCCTCGATGGTCCCTAGGCTGGCTATTGGTGTGTGTGGATACAGAGTAATTACACATAAGCATTTCCAATGTATGATAGATGCAGTTCACGTCCGGCGACATTACATACCTTTGCATTCGAGCAATGATGCATTCTTGGAGGAAAGTTTGCACCACTCTCGCTCGATGTGGTCTTGCATTGTCGGCCCCAATAATTAATTCATTTGAGATTTATTCAAACAAATCGTTGCTGCACCTCATTAACGTTACACTCTCTCTCTCTCGTCGGTATGACATTAAAAGGCACGAGCTATGTTAACAATTCCAGCATTATGTATTGGACATACATGACTGACCCTCCTTGGAATGAGAACACTCCTTGGACATGCTGCAGCTTGTCACGAGATTCCTTATGTCCCCATACCCAGGGGGAGAGCTGTTTAGGTGAAGGAAGATCAATAAACATATAACTATGTCTTGTAAATATGCTAACCTTTACGGTTGTTAAAATACATGTCTGGTAACTTCAGTATACATTTAACAAATGGCGTCCTCCTTTTTATAGATATAACGACGGACAGTGAAAAGTTCATATACCGGCTTGGCAGCAGTCGGTACATGTTGTTAATCATGTAAACATGTTTAGGAGATCCACCACGCAATTTAACTGAGTACGCATCGTCACACTGATCCAAGAAGGATTTACGTAGACAGCTGTTGCAAACCATCTTGGAGTCAATATAAGTGACGAGTCGCGAATATAGAGGAAGTACCAGTATACACGCTCAGTCTCATATCGCCCAAGAGCAGGCCACCCTTACTCCGCAACAGCAGTTCAAGACTGTTTTATAAAAATGTTTAGTAATTCTACCATGGATGTCTGGGAAACTATTCTATCATACCTACTTTCTTAGCACTCCTATACGCACGTCTTAGAATGTACTGTAAAGAAAAAAATATTGTGAAACCTTTTCTTTCACTTTAATAAAGGATGAGATAATATAGGAAAAAGCCAACCAATATCTCTATTACTAGAGCTACTGACCAAATGGAAACCAAACGCCTGTAGAAGTCATAAGAAGTATATTTAAACAGAATTCATATGATAGGAAAAATAATGACTTCTACAGACAAGTCA
>PNEQ01089366.1:0-40138 GCA_003012365.1 Medauroidea extradentata | reverse complement strand
ATTTTAGTGTCCAAGTTGCTACGGTGAAGTTTCAGTAAAGTTAATTAGATTGCAGCTACGGCTAAAATATAAGAGTATACCAGATGTATTGGCCTCTTCTCCATAATAGAACAAGCTCAGAACTGAAGTTGGTTCCTGACGTCTTCTTACAGGTATGCATAACCATACATACACTATTATTCCGTCTCCTTCCTTGAACAGGCGTGAATTTCTTGCCACTTCCTTTTTACCGCTGCTGACATATATTACAACACTCCATTTTTTTCATCCAAAGTCAATCAAAACAAACAATACACTACTACTGAAAAATAACATTAACATTCTCTCTGGAACGGCTCACACCATAATACCAATACTACACACAAAATATCTTTACACGTACATTGAATTTACATAGAGTTAATTTACTTATTCAGTTTGTTAATTACTTAGTTTAGTTTATACTAAAATGATTTTCTGTAGGTTCACTAACGTCCAAACGTTATGCTACAGTGATTTTTTTCAAATGTTACATATTTAGTGCTCACTTTATTCCGAACGACCTATAGTTGCGCTACTATATATATATTAACACGCGTTGGATAAACACCAATTTGCTGAACAAAATTATTTATACTTAACAAAGAAAACACACAAAAAACAATAATATCTCATTATTATTTTTAATTGTGTAATATTGTTCAAAATTGTATCAAGTATATCATGCCTAGAGGCATCGAAAAGACGTGAAAATATTAGCAGTTACCACAGGGTCCAATAAACTGTAATATCATTATAGTAAGTTACTATAATTTGATGACGCAATTTGTGAAACGTGTGAGCACAAGTTCTGTGTTAAAACCGTAAATTTCTGTTTAAAGTGTGAAACTGTGCCTTAAAGTAAACGATGTGCAATATCTGTACAGTATCTTCAGTGTTATACACTAGTTGTAGCCTAGTTAAACAGTCCACTACTCGCCCTATTTTTCAGTATCTCTAATCATGGCATTTATATTGCCTGTCGGTTGTCATATTTTATGAGTAACTTTGTATTATTAAGTTCCAAAAATTAAGTATAGCTTTGACTTAGACGTGTAGTAAAAATTTATGAGATGTAAGAAAATAATGAATGCAAGTAGGGTGGTGTTTGGCAAAAATATTAATTTAAAAAATAAATAAAATTTGCAGCCTATTAGCTTTAATTCGACGGACCTTACAAAGCACGTGAACATTGAACACAATTCTTTGTCGTATATCACTCTCTGGCTTCTCTTATCTCATCTACGTAAAAGTAATGTATCACCAACCCACACCAATTTGTCAGCCGTGCAGTTCCAACATGGCAAACAGAACACTATACAATCAGGATCAGCAGAGGGTTTGTCTGAGGATTTTCAGTACCCGCCATGTCCACATTATCCAATTTTACAGTAAATCGAATAAACGTATGTGTCAGGATACTTCCGAAAAAGAATATAAAAATATAAATAAACATAGCAGTTAGGTTCCGCTACAAGGATTCTCCATGCACAGTTAATACAATCATTCTGACTACGGTATGGGGTGGCACCTGGAAGACCACATATGAATGAGGAATGATATGAAGTGATACGATACAAATGGAGCAGAAACGGATTGCAAAGACGGGGGAACAGCAGTACCAGAGGAAACGTCTATATAGGCGATTCGGAATAAAGTGAGCACTCGAAAAAGCCATGCTACAGATCTATTTCCAGCCAATTCGTATCGTTCCGCGCGTAACGGCTAACGACGGGAAAAGTCTAACCTCCTGGGACACGTCACTTTATGTTTGCACGTGTAAAATAAATTGTTCAGTCGATAGGTACCTATATAGTTTGATATAAAATAAGTTAATTAATTATACAAAATACAATTATATCGCTGTTGGTTGAATTTGATTCAGTATTGTTGTATTTAAATACGAATAAACACGGAACTATATTGTGTTATTTCGTTGCCAACTATATACAAGCAGTAAGGCAACTATAGTTAATGTTGAATTATATGCAGTAACGGCTGGTGATATTTTTCAAAGGTTAAATTTTTAGTGTTCACTTTATTCCGAACGGCCTATAACACGTTTCCCACTCGCGAAAAATCCTGCTCCAGCCCCACCGAGAATTGAACCCGTATCACTTTGGTAGGAAGCGAATGGTCTGACAACTAGGATGATACGGCCCCGACGAAAATGAGTATGGCATGTTTATATCTTAGAATTTATTTGTTTATGGATATACGCCATTGCTCATGTTTTGCTGATAAAACCTATGTTGAATGACAAAGTACGAAATGAAAAAATAAATAAATAAATAAATAAAACACACACAAAAAAGAGAGCAAATAAAAGCAATCCCAGAAGAATTCTGTCAGCTTTTTTTTTTAATTTGTTATATTATGCAACAAAGAATTCTACAGATAGAATTCAGTCGAATATCGATACAACACCCAGACACAAAAGACAGACTCAAATATAGAACCAGATACCCAATAAAAAAAAATATATATATATATATATATATATATATATATATGGAAATAGACACAAAAAACTGTGAACAGTGGAGAACAAACATAAGACAATAGACAACACAACACAAGTTAAAACCAACGAAAAAATGCAACGTGGGATTGCTTTTTTCTCTCTCTTTTTTGTGTGTGTATTTTATATTTGTTTTTTCTTGTTCGTTTTCGTACTTTGTTATTCAACATAGATTTGATCAGCAAAACATGAGCAATGGCGTATGTCCACAAACCAATAAATTCGAATTGTAAACTCCCATTGCAACAAACATTTATAAATAACTATGTTATATCTGTTCGTAAATTTAACCGTCCAATTATGGTTGTATGATACACGTGAATATTATAATTCGTTCATTATTAAATTAAACGTATATATAGTACTGAAAAAAATATCATGTACAGTACATGTCTGGCTTTAAATGAAGTAAATTTGTCAGTGATGAAACTTCGTAACCCTACGCCTTCCAGTAGATAGCAGCTGTAGTAATAGTTAAGTAAATCTATGTATTTTTAGCGGTACCCCAAAAAAATGGCAAGCAAACGTTTTATGCTGAATTTGTTTACTATTGGATGTGTATAACAACTAACCAAAAGTTTTCGACGTCGGTGAACCGGAAGAGGTCCATATGCGTCAGTTTCCTAACTGGTAGAGATGTTCCTAAAATTTCATAGAATAGATATGATAAAATTAAGACATCCAAAGAGTACTGACCATTAAGAAGCGTTTCTGAAGATGTGTGTCTACTTCGAGGAGAATTATGAAGAATTATGTAGAATGGCGAAATAAATATTTGCATGTTAATTCTCAAGCATATGGGAATCAGTACCTTAATTTCAAGCTGTTTAAATGCTACGGGGATTCATTTTTTGTGTGCGAAGATGGACTTGACCACATTGTAACCTTTCGAGAGAAAACCAGAAAATTATTACCCGACTTCATAAACGTGTCGGATAAGGAAGACGGAGAAGCTAATAAAGAAAGTTATTATCGAAATCGCTGCCAAGTTGTGTTTAATTAATATAAAACTGTTATTACATCATTCATGACCAAGTATCCAAAAAGCTACAGAACTTAACGTAGTCAGCTGTAGAATACATTCCATCTAGTCTGCAGTGAATGTTTCAAAATATACCTACTCGCTGGGAAAAAAACAAATGTTAAAGAGTATCAAACACTGGAAATGCCAGTATTCAAAGTACCCGTCCAAAGAGCGTAATTGCTCCATTACACCTTAGGCTCACAACATATTCGGCTCGCAGTGCAAATACATCACCATTTACGGTCAAGATTTTTATAGACACCCTCGCTGCAATGGGTTATATATAGCTCCTAATACTCTGATGTACTTAGGTTCGAGAAAATTCCTTCAAGTTTCTTCTGTTAGGTAGTGTCAATATTTCCAATACGATGCTGCTGTCTGCAGCAGACAATTTCGATCATAACATTGTATCTCGAGATGGGGAAGATACATTCCATGGTATTGGAATTACTGCAGCAATTACACGAAACATTGATGAAAAATACAAAATTCTGAGACATAAAGTACCTAACTGATTTGAACTTAGTAGATCTAGTACAAGTGGCCATTTAAATAGTGTAATTTTCACCAATCATAGTTTTTTTGGTGCATAAAATGAAAAACATTTTTGGTGATATGATTTTGGCAAACTTTTGAAGTATTATTCTACTCAACATAAACTGGGGGGGAAAAAAATGCCATAAACACGTTTCCTACAATCTGCTTGAATTCGCACAGTATATTTACAAGTGTGGTGCACATGTTTGGTTCTTGACGAAAAGAAAACTTTTCTGCTGCGTTTTAAATAGAGTAAATATCCTAATTTTTAAATTAAATTCGACTACATATACGTGTGTAATTTACCAGCATTGTATAGAAAATATGTTTAGCTCGTTTGATGAATTTTGCGGAAATGTCTGCTTCTATAAGTTTGTTCAAGTATGTTTTTACTCGTGTGAAAGTCACAGCTTTTAAGTCTTGTGAAAGTTATTTCATTTTAAAGGTAATACAAGGAAACAATTTCGAACCAGTAAATTTTTTTCTCGTGAATAATTAGTTGCCAACGTGACCATTTTCATAGTCTGGTGATACACAAATAAGATAAGCTAAATAACTTGAAGAAATTAAACTATAAGTTAAAATTCGTTGTCATTATTTACTTTCAGATATTCAGAATGTATGTATCCACAAAATATTATTTTAGTTTTTATGTAAAAAAAAACTCAAAAAATTTGACTCTTATCTACGTTTCGTAAATTTATTAATATATTATGCTGTTACCGTCAGTAACGTATTAAATTTTATTAGTTTAGTACTTTAACACAAATATTGTTTTACTTTAATACGAACATCCATTATTTTGTTTATTTGCACGTATCATGCAGATATATGCTGATTGGAATATTAATCATGCGAGAATTATACAACCTAAATATAAAATTACAAGCGGAATTTGTTTGAATATCCATATTCAGTTGTTTCAGCTCTGAACACTGCACGTATTTAGCCACCAAAAAATACTAGTTTTTTTTTTGTATAAAATTTCAGATAATCTTAGGCATGAAACTGGATGAATAAGTAATACAACAGCTTAAAAAATTGTATATGTTGACCATAATTTGTTTAAAACAAATGATTATGTAAATGTAGACTGGATGTAAGGATAATTACTGCAGTTGAGTGTGACTGGGGATTAAGTTAAACACGTTATTATCTTTGCTCTGTTTCATATGTCATTAGGGCTTGACTATGATTCAGTTATTAAGTGTAGAGTACATATTACAACTGACTTTAGTCTTTTCCTTACAGCGTACACGTAACATTTGTTGTAGCCAGTAGCGAAGCATAGCCATGTCTCAAGGGACGTGGTACTAAATCCAACCAAACACTCTGAGTAAGTGACTTCAATATCACTACAAACCTGTTACAGAGGTTGCGTTACTATAGGTCGTTCGGAATAAAGTGAACAGTAAAGATTTAACCTTCGAAAAAAATAACCAGCCGGTACTGCGCATAATTCAACATCATCAATAGTTACCTTACAACTTGTATGGTTGGCAGCGATCTGCTGAATGTAGTTCCGTGTATTTTATTTTCCTATTTAAATACAATAACCATACAGAAATAAAATCGACTGAAATCGACGTATTTGTATATTATATAATTAATAATCTTTTTTATCTAACTAAATAGGTACCTACCGACTGCACAGTTTATCTCACACGCGCAAACATCAAATGACGTGTCCAGAGAGGTTAGACATTTTCCGTCGTTAGCCGTTACGTGCGGGAAGATACGAATTGGCTGAAAATAGAATTTTAGTAGAGCTTTTGTGAGTGAACACTTAACTCTGAACAGCCTATAGATAATTCGCTCCTCACCTCTTGCAAGCTACTATGGCTGAAGAGTGTACCAGTCTTACGGTTCCAGAGACTTCTCAGAGTTACGTTTATTATATGCTAAGCACTGCTTACCTTGGACCAAACTCACGCTTTGCAACTTATTTCAAAACGTATTTCACAAATAAAAACACATGTGACATCCTGGACCGTTGCATAAAAAAGCTAACGAAGCTTTGAAAACATCGACTGCTTACATAGTCATGTAATGAGCTCATACTATTGCTGACAGCTGCTGTTACTATCTTTTATTTATGTTTCATCGTGTGTTTTGTGAGACTCAACAACATTCACTCACTATGGAGTACGTCCATGGAAATAATTGAGTTTATAAATAAATCTTAACTCGCTCGTGGGACAGACTATATATTATAAAGAGTGTTGCAAACTCGCATGTCAATATTTTGAGGAACTGCACTCACGTATAGATACAACACCTGATTTATGGTAACAAGGATTCTGTAGCAACTTGTTTCAGTGTCTTATATTATCACTTGCAGGCCAGCTTCGTGGTTATTGGCAGCGTGTCTTTCCTTGGAGGCGTCAATTGTTTGTCTGCGCCAATCAGAACAAGGTAACAGGGACACCAAACGTTTCTGATTGTCGCGTAGAACCACAAGAGGCTGAGAGTTCAAATCACCCAATCACTGACCACGAAGCTGAGCATGCAGGAGTGCACGTGGGCATTGAAACAAATTGGTGCAAAAATATTTTCGCGAAAACTACCGGCCTGGAAGTCGATCAGCAGAGCAGTTGCTTTACGCTGATTGGTGTTAGGAGTTTTCGCCATGTTGCTGGCAAGCGAATCCATTTTCTGGCGTATGCGACTAAATTTCCCATCTTACCGACAATTTCACTTTTCAATTCCTAATTATTCTGTGATAGGATGATGCGCATTGTCCTATGTATGTACGTTATGTGTAGAGACGCTGATTTTTGTAAAAGTTAATTTACAAAAGAAGTTTCAGTGACTTACGTGCACACTTCCAGCTCGGCATCGTCGTTATTGTTAGGGACCACTGTTTTTTTGCGAAAAGGATTTTGCTCCACTTTGTTTCAGGGCATTACGTACACATCTCTAATTCTGCTTCATGTTTATTAGCAGTGTGTCTATGTGAAGAGCCGTATCCCATTTGTCAGAGCCAATAATAATAACGTTCCTGCAACAACACACGTCTGTGATTTGCCGGTAGAATAACAAGGCTCGTGGCAGTTAAAATATCCAATCACTGACCACGAAGCAGAACTGCAAATGTGCACGTAAGGCACCAAAACAAAGTGAGTCAAAATTCCTTTCGCGAAAAATAGGGGTCCTAGTTATTGTTAGTGAGATTTTGTTCAGAGGCATCAGGTAATTTACTATGTCAATGAGAATTAGGCTACTGCAATACTACACGTCTATAATTTGTGGGTAGTAGCTCTTAAGACAATGAGAATTGCTGACCATGAAGGTGAGCTGCAGATGTGCACATAAGGCACTGAAACAAGATGGTAAAAAATTATTTTCACCAAAAAATGCAGGACTCCAGTCACGTGATCTCTTATAAACAACCATTTCTGTGCCTCACGAATGGAGGTATGTTTCCCCAAAACATTGACATGCAAACTTGCAACATACTGTACTGAGAGGGCACATTGTTTGCGTGTGTGTGCAGGGTGATGGTGGCTACCAAGAGAGAGTTCATCTTCGCGACAGTGGTGTTGTCGGGATTGTCGACGGCCATGCTGGTGACGTCATTCACGACCACGTCCTGGCTGACTGGAACCCTGAGGAGCAACCCTGCTGGAGGTCTCAGCACAGGCGGACTGCTATCTTCCATATCTTACGGTCTCTTCGAGGGTAGCTTAGTGCGTGTGGTCTCCTCCAACACCGAGCTGCAGCTAGACTTATACAGTAAGTCAAACCCCTCTTCCCTCCCCCTAAGTACATATCTACCACACTGGGACTCTGAGGAGCAACCCTGTTGGAGGTCTCAGCACAGGCGGACTGCTATCCTCCATATCTTACAGTCTCTTCGAGGGTAGCTTTGTGCGTGTCGTCTCCTCCAACACCGAGCTTCAGCTAAACTTATAGACCCTACAGTAAGTAACACACCTCCTCCCTCCCCGCAGTACTTATCTACCACACTGGGACTCTGAGGAGCAACCCTGCTGGAGGTCTCAGCACAGGCGGACTGCTATCCTACATATCTTACGGTATCTTCGAGGGCAGCTTAGTGCGTGTCGTCTCCTCCAACACCGAGCTGCAGCTAGACTTATACAGTAAGTCAAACCCCTCTTAATCCCCCCCACACCCGCAATATATTTATCTATCACACTGGGGCTAGTGCAAGTGCGCTCGCCTCCCACCGAGGCGAACCGGGGTTCGATCCCCGGCCGAACAACAGAGCCAATCAGGGACAAAGAAGCCGCTGACGAGCCCACAACAACAACCAACCAGTAGAGATGATTATATATCGCGAAAATGTTTGTGTGCCAACATACCCTTGAAATCGCTGTAGTTTATTGCAACACATATGATCGGATGATGTACTGTACATCTCAATAGTGGAATTCTTATTGGACTGTCAAGTAGGGCAACAACTTCACGTACAAGCGAAATCCAGTAATCTTCTGGTAAGCTGAACGTGCATTGATACTGAGCTAACAGTCATGTTTTCGGGCGATAAACCGTCATCTGTACCAATCAGATATCAGTCTCAGGAAAGGTGTCTGATTTTCCAACACCAGCAGCCAATCAGGAAGCACCACATGTCCAGTCCAGAGTATATCGACGCGACTGACACCCAAAACCCTAGATGAGTCAGGAAATGGCCACGAAAGCCTGAGAAATTAATTTTGTACTATTTACTATATTGGTAACGCTTTTATATTCAGATAACTACGCCGTGTTTCTTCCGTGTTACGGGGTAATTTAGATGGGAAACAATTATAACAATATCTGCAGAGCATAATAGTGGCAATTTTAATAGAAATGACGCTAAATAAATATAACGTACAGGCAAATAAAACGTAGGCATCAAAAGCACATTTAACCGTGGCATTGATTTGAGAAATCGCATGCAGTTGTCACATCTCAGCATATAATATTTCATCAAACAGATTATGTGCTGAGACAACCTCAGCACCTTTTATCTCATCAAACAGATTATGTGCTCAGACAACCTCAGCACCTTTTATCTTCCGTGACGAAACCGGAAATTTTGTAAATTTTAATGCAACAATTCATAAAATGAACTGACATCAGATAGCTTAACCTCACTGTAAACAATCCATTTGCATACATTACGGCTGTAGATAAAGTAAACATGTCAGCAGCATTCCTGACGGTAACGATTGTTATCTAGATTATTTGTTGTTGCCAAAATGTCTCCTCCGTGTGCGGTACTGCTGCCTACGGGAGCCGTGAAAGTTTCAGGCCCCTATAGTAGAAGAACATGGAGTAAATTGAACTGTCAACACGACTTGACTGAAATGTAATGGGTAGGGACTTGTAGTTTTCGCGAAAATATTTCTGCACCACTTTGCTTCAGCGCCTTGCGTGAATATCTTAGCTTTGCTTCACGGTTATTCACAGCGTGTTTTCGTGTTGAGTCGTCACTTATTTTATTCCGCCAATCATAAAACCGGTTAATACGACACCACAGGTTTGTGATTAGCTGAGAGTTAAGAACATCCAATCACTGACCACGAAGCAGAGCTGCAGATGTGCACGCGAGGCATTGAAACACATTGATGCAAAGATCTTTTCATGAAAACTACCAGAACCTACTGATGGGAACGCCGCAGGAAACTGTTGGAGAAGAGGAGGTCATAACTGAAGACGGATTCAAGTGAGGACAAGTTGGACTTATAACTGGAGGCCCGGATATATCGCGAATTCATTTGAAATTATGTTATCATCAAACGCCTGTAAATCGTAGTTGCTTCTGTGATAGGACCACTGTTTATTAAACTCGTCCTTGACGGCTTCGAACCAATAGAGGACCTGCAAGAAATCACTCACTGACTCCAGAGCTACCTTGTCAAATGTACAAATGGCCGCTCACTCGAGCATCAGACAATGTACAACTAGCTGAATACACAGTGTACAAAGGACTGTGGAGTCTAGCCGGCATGTTATTGACAGGTAAAACCTGTGCGTCATTTAGCTAACCATTTTGGGGAATAAGGTGATATTTTCGGACATTAGTACCTTGCATGTTCCATTTTGTCTCATCTACTAGCTAGCTGTATAATCTGTGACACTTTTCAAAGTCACAATGTGTGTGTATATAAATGTATATATATAACATACAGAATTTATATATATATATGTGTGTGTATGTATGTGTGTGTGTTTCTGTGTGTCTGTGTGTGATATAATGAACAATTTTCACCCGCCTATGTACATTTTATACAAGATTTGGGACATTAGTAGGAAAATACTGCACTAGCTATTAATTTGCTCTTATTCCGTTAGCGTTTCTGAAACCGTAAAGTAATAACATAAAATATTTGTTTGTAAGATTTTCGCACAGAATCGAGGAATAATAAAAATAAGCGGGGAATTTATTGAGGTAGGGTAGGGGGCTGGCCTACCACAACTCGGAAGTATGTCACGCGTCATAGATAGGGCCCGCAAGTTTTCGCGAAAAGATTTTCTCATCACTAGGGCCACGATTTTGTCGCGAAAAGATTTTTGCCCCACTTTGTTTCAGTGACTCACGTGAACATCGGCAGTTCTGTTTCAAGGTTATTGGCAGCGTGTCTTTGTTCAGACACGTTTCTCATTTGACTGTACCAATCAGAATAAGATTATTGTGACTCTGTACGTCTATTATTTGCCAAGGCCAGTTAGAGTAAAATCATCCAATCACAGACGATATAGCAGAGCTGCAGGTGTGCACATGACGCAACGAAACCAAATGTTGCAAAAATTTTTTCGCCATAAAATCGTGGCTCTACTCATCACTTTGTTTCGGTGTCTTACGTGCGCACCTGCATCTCTGCTTTGTGGTCAGTGATTGGATGCCTTAACATACAACGTCTGGAGGTTAAACCCGCAAATCACAGACGTGTTGTGTCATAGTTATCCGTGTACTGATTGGCACAGTCAAATGAATAATAACTCTGAACAAAAACACTCTGCCAATAATCATGAAGTTGAGCTGCAGGTGTGTACGTAAGACACAGAAACAAAGTGAGGCAAGAATCTTTTCGCGAAAACTTGTGGGCCCTAGTCATAGAGCATATACTCACATACTCATACATAGATAGCTCTTAAGACTCACGAGCCACTCAAATGGCGGGGAAAACCGTTCGCCAATCAGTAGCTACTGAAGAACATGCTAGAATGAGTGATGGTCAACGAGGAAACGTTCAACATCAATCGGTGGCTAAAGGTCCGTGTCCGAGGCCTCGTGTGGCCAATAGCAGGTCGGGTTCTTTCATGTATGAGGCACCTTCACGCCACTTTGCTTCTCTATAAGTAGGTAGCTATTCTGAGCCCAGTGTTGCATATGCTGGCAAGTAAGTGCATGTGCGTGCAGAGATGGTTACAAGAAAATTTAACATGAATATAGTAGTTGAAGACACTGCGAAATCGCGGAAAAAGTTTACTGCTTGCTAGGCAACGTGTTGTATATAACACTGAAGATTTTGTATCGATATTAACTATATCGTTTATTTGATGCATATTTATCTCGTCAACCGGCCCAGTTATAACTGTACAGATTCAACACAGAACATGATGTGAATTGTCCCAAAAGTATTTACACACGTTACATACAAATTGCTTCATTCAGTAATAGCAGGAAAAAGAATATTGTAACTGAAGACTATTTGATTTAAAATATTTTAGCGATTTTCCAGTGTCTCTTAATATAGTCCACGGTGGTTAGATCTAAGTGGTGGGAAACTGAGAGAAATTACGAAGATAGGAAAACATGCTCTTTTTTTTATCAGTTACTCTTCAACAACTACGTTTTCGTTCGATATATTCTCATCTTATTTGTTGTGACTCTGTAATACACTTGGTAAAATATGTTTCTGACACATACAAACACAAACAAACACACACACATACACATAGATACATATCCAGGATGATTCAAAACGAAGTTTGTTAATTTTGCATGGTGACAGATTGTGAAAGTTACAGTACGAAATATATGCTTTCATTTTTTCGGGACGCGAATTTTGGTGAGAGTAACTCTACCCTGAACATCGATTTCAAAGTTTCACTGAATCAAATAAAATTCAAAACTGCTCGGAATTTTATTTTTCTGGCACTATTCAACGTGTTGTTGCTTAATATCAAGTTACGTTTAATTTTATTTGCTGCATAATTATCTCACATACAACTAGTAACCTAAAAAATTCTAGTTTTTTTTTATACAAGATAGGATTTAAATAATTGCAAGTTTATGTGACTTTAACAATTGGTAAAGACCCGGAAATGTCGCGGGTTCAACGACCAGCAGGCTGGACTGCACAGTACTGTATACACTATGTCCTCAGATACTTGTATATTGACTGCTGCTACAGTGAGTGTATAGTTGTACATGTGACAAGGTAGCGTGGCAGTCTGTGAGTGTTTAAATGCAGGTCTACTATTGGTTTACAGTCCTCAAGAACGAGTTTCAGTAACAACGACCCAATCGGGAAAGTAATGAACGTATACAGAAGCTTGAAATCTAACGTCGTCTCAAACGAATTCGCAAAATTCCCGGGTCTATGATGGTTTATCGCGGGAAAACTTGACTGTTTGCTGGGTTTCAACGTACGTTCAACTTATCAGAAGTTTACTGGCTTTAGTTTGTACTTGGATCTGTTACTATATTTAACTGAGCCAATGAGAATCCCGCTATTGTAATATTTTATGCTTGTTATTAGTCTGCAGGCAGCTACGTTGTGACAGACGTATATCACACAATCATACGTGTCACAAGAAACTATAGTGTTTTCAAGGACATGTTGGCACAAACATTTTCGCGATATAGCATCATTAGACACACTGTAAAATCGCAAAAATGTTTAGCATAGTCTCCAATAAACTATAGTATAGTAACCGTGACACGTGTGAACAGTTTTGTGGCGAATCACACACGCTGTGTGTTCAAGATGTGTAGTTCTAACTGGGCCTGTTGACTAGAGAAACAATTCTTCAAATAAACCGTAGCCAATATAGATACAAAACATTCAGGGTTATATACAGCATGTTGGAGCCTAGCAAATAGTGAACTATTCCCGCGATTTTCCAGTGTCTCTAACCATCACCTCTAACAACGGACTGTTGACTTATTTGACTCTCCCTCAGGAGCACTGAAGCAATAATAAAGATGCTACTAATTGCAGGCCCCAGTCTTGTAATATCTCTGCGTCAGCGAGCAGCCAGAATCTGTTGTCTGCTTGAGAACATATATTCTTTGGAGGCTAGCCTTCAGGTCAGAGAATTTCCCCCATCTCCACATACATAAGCGTGTGCACGGCAGGTGCCATAAGTGACTTGGCACCACCATTACTTTTTTATAGTTGACCCAATTTCCTTTTGTTTTTTCACCAGTAGAAAAAATTACAAAAACTTTCTAAATAAACTACAGTATTTCCAAACAGGTGGTCGTTTAATTCAGAATATGATTTTAAAGTAGGTATCACTAAATATTTTAAAAATTGTATTCTAGAATTGTTAAGTTGTTTTCAAATTAGTTTTTAAATAATATTGTTTGTATATATTAACTCCTACAACTTAAATCATATTTCAGTCTGTTAAACATGTTAATTAGTTAGGCTTTGTTGATGATTTGTTTCCAGAAGAAACATTTTTGTTTCTCCTGTGGCTACATTGGCATGATGTCAATAATGTTATTGTTTCTTTTTTATTGGTGTATCTTCTTCACATAGGGCCTTAGGGGTGTTGTGTAATCTATGGCACCGCCAATATTCAAGTCGTAGGCACGCCTATGTTTACACATAACCCAAGTTTAAAGTAGATTTCTGTACCTCGGAGGCATAAAACACTATATACACTTTTTTTGTCAAAATGCGCTTTTTACCGTAAACATGACCACAGTTTTAAACACTTTGTAGTGTCATACAACAAACAGTCAGCGTTGTGACAAAAACCTTTGTTTTTGGCCACTAAACAGCCGGATTCGCTAGTGAATCACACTCTTCAAACGGCTGTCCTGAAAAATATGATTTTCATGTCCTAATGTCTTATACCTAGGGACTCCTGTTTTTCGCGAAAATAATTTTGCCCCAGTTCAGTACCTTACGTGCACATCTGCGATTCCGCTTCATGGTTATTGGCAGTACGTCTTTATAAAGTTACGTGTATCATTTGATTGAGCCAATCACAATAACGTTCCTACAACAACACATGTCTGTGATTTACCGATAGAATACCAAGGCTCGTGACAGTTAAAATATCCAATCGCTGACCACGAAGCAGAACTGCAGATGTGCACGTAAGGCACGGAAGCAAACTGTGGCAAAATTCTTTTCGCGAAAAACAGCGGTCCTTGCTTATGCCTCTTAAGTACATATTTATATAATTTCCTCAGAGAGATGGTGGAAAGGGATGGGGCAGTGTTGTTGAAGGGTTTGAAAGAGAAAGACGGTGATGTGTGTTTGTGTGTGTAGTCACGTGTCTGATGGAGCACAACGCGTGTGCATGGAGTTGCCAGCCCACAGCAACAGCTAGACACGCGGAGACTGAGCAGTTATGGAACACAGGCTGTGTAGAAGAGGCGGTTATGATCAAGGGCTGCAGCCAGTTCCAAGGTACGTCCACCAACAACATATACTCACTCTCTTAAGGCCGTGCTACATTTACATGTCCTTCGTGTCCTCTTTTTCCATCGTCGCATAACACCACCGAAGGACACCCAGAAATGAGATGCCACAATAGAGCTGTCTCATCCTGCAGATTCAGAAAAGCAACAGCAGAATGCAGTTAATTCTCTTGGAGTGTTCGTATTTTAGATCTTCTTTATTTTATTGGAATATATTACGTGGATTCGGACACTCACAAATAATTATATAAAAAAAGATTCGCAGTTGTTTTTAAAAGCTGTTTTAAAAAATTCTTGAATTAGTCACGTTTGTGATACTTACGCGCGTGTGTTTTATTTTAAATATTATTTTATTATTTGAATAATTATCTCGTTACCTTCAGACATTATTAATATGAATGTTTATGTTCGCAAGCTAAATTTGTAGGTGTTTAATGTTTCGGTAATTCCTTTTCTTCTTTAACTTGACGAAGGGCATAGGACGAAGGGACAAATTTATAAATATTGGCCATATAAACGGAACGAGACATGGGACAAAGAGTCAGCACGACACACGAGGGACAATGTCACGTGATAATTTTAGCCAATCGGCACGCAATGTCCAATGGACACAGCAAGGGACAACTTAATTGTAGCACGGTCTTTAGCTGGTCATGGCGCGTGAGCTGCTCTGTAGCGTGGTACGAAAAGTGTTCTTTTTTTCGTGTAGGGCAAACCTATCCTTCATCGTGACACTAAGGCTTCGAACTTCAGTAGTAAAAATACGTTAAGCTTTTCAATTGTCATGGTATATGTGATACATTGTTCACTTACTGTCGAAACTCCACATGCCTGCTCTCTGTCGATGACCTAGTGAATATGTACAGATCCTCAATGTTGTGAAGCCCGCTACGTGGTTTATCATGATATATGGTCTGTCATCTTTCACGTTCCCATGCCTCAAACAATAAAAAGTTAAGGTACAAATAACTCTTAAGGCTCTGCTACATCGAGACGTTAATCTGTCGGTCGGTATCCAGGCCTTGCCACAGACTAAATAGTAATACAGTCGTGGAAAGACGAGGCGGCTCACTTGATACGGGCGAACTTTGCCGCTAATTGGCAGCCCCGTGTATGTTTGTTTGGATCCTGCAAGTTACAATAAGTTTCCTATTGGTATGGCTGCCGGCTAGCAGGGCAGCTTCCTTACGCTTACGTAGGTTTCCGCCATGTTGCTGGCCAGGGAAGTCATTTTGCTGACGTGTGTGACTGAGTTCGCCGTTCTACTGTTTATTCCACTTCTGTATACCTAAATATTCTGGGCCTTATTCATAGTCGTAAGATAGTTCCGAGATGATCCTGAGATCATCTTGTGCTAGTTAGTCCAGGGTTGGTCCTGACTCGGACTGCCGTTAGTCCGCGTCTATGAATAAGACAAAAATTAGTCCGACGATAATCCCGCACTAGTCCGGGTCAAAAACGACTATGAATAAGCCCCTCTATGGCCTTGCCAATATTATTGAAGAATACAGCCATTAAGTCAGAGTGATTAGTAAGAAGTTTTGGTCAGCGCTTAACATCGAGGTCTTTAGCGCTGGTGAGGGGAGACATGAGATAAGTACGGAGCAGCGCTGGAATGAAAGGGCGGTGGAAACGGGAGATCCCCGAGGAAACCCGCCGACCAACGGCATTGTCCGCACGATTTCCACATGCGAAAATTCCTGGGACCCGGATCCTCCTCGTGGGAGGCGAATGGTCTGACCATTCAGCCACCGCGGCCCCATGACGCCAGAGTCGTTGTCGTGTTGTTGTCGGGGTGGTTGGAGTTGGCTAATTTTCAACTTTTACAGATAACTTGCCGATCACTTTCGGTGATCAGCTGGCCGCCACAGTGTTTCAATTAACCATATATATGTACCGCGAAAATTACGAACCTTTTGAAGTGATAATTTTCTCATGTGCAGTAACGTGAAAAATCCATGTTTACCACTTTTGATAAGCTTGGTATTCATGTTTTAATTAGTGGAGGGAATTAAAAAAAAAAAAAACATTGGAACACTGAAGTGTAGCTCAGATAAACTCATTGGAAACACGGTAAACAAGTGTAATGTAGGTTAAATTTAAAAAAAAAAATTGATACCATGCTGCTAACTCTTAATTCAATTTCTGATTTTTGTAAACATATCGGGTTTTGAAAGATTGCTCCTCAGACGTTAACGTATCGATAAAACCCTTCAACATGTAGTTTCCTTTTCAACCTTATCTGTGAATGAGATAAACAGTTTATCACGTATTCTCGCATACCTCGGTCTTAATTCAGGTAGCGTTTATCCATTCCTCACCTGTTCGACCAAACTCCTGCACACCACAGTTCTCCGCTCTGTTTGTTTGCTACAAGCTACCCAATATTGTGCCTGAAATATGTTGCAGCGAGTTGCAATTGTTTGTTTTTACGAAACTGTATAATTAAGGTCGCCGTTTGCCACGCGCTTAAAATGCGTTGCAGTGTGTTCGAAAATACGTTTCTTCAACGAAACGATTCCACATGTGTCCATTGTTTCAATGTATGAAGATAAATTACGTTTCAAGCGATGACAGAAAGGTAGTTTCAAAACAACACGTCAGTAAGAAAAAAATATTTTAGAGCCCCTCAAAATGCCTGAAAACAGCTTTTTTTAACCGGTAATATCTGAAAAACTACTCACGGGATTCGTGTGAAACTACTCTAAAAACACGCAATGGACTTTGCTTAAAACTTTCCACGAATGAAAAGATGGGGTCACCGCTGAAAGTGTCAGTCAGGTGAGTAATATACGATACCACTGCACGCCGTGTCAGTGTCTTGCGGTAGAGGCGATACTGCACCAGATGAGCCGGTCAACATCGCCCTTGGCGCCGTGCCTCACTCACACAAACACACGGCCAGTAGGCACAGAGGCGTGGCCAGAGGGTAGGGGTTCCAACCCCTATTTTTGGCATAAAAATTATAAAAAAAAAAAAACCATTGGCAGTATTTTTAGTATCACGATGTTCCATTTATGATACAAAATCATCAAAATAGCACTATTCAACACTTTGAAATCCCCTTTTTCGCAGGGGTAAACCTTCGGACCTCTCAATTTTAAGAGGTGGCCGGTGTACCTTTGTAATGTTTCTAGATAACTCCCTCCATCCTATTAACAAATCCTGCCTGCGCCACTGAGTAGACGAGTGCCTTAACGAGCATAACAAGTGCCGCTGATTTTGTGTAAAGAATTTAACAACACTTTGTTCCATTGCCTTATGTGTTCATCTGTAGCTATACTTCGCGATTATTGGCAGTAAGTCATGTGTTTGTTAACAGACGTCACATAGTTGACTTGTGCTAGTGAGACTATGTAGAGATGTGAAAAATTCTTGTTTTCTTTTGGCCACAAGGTTGAATTCAAGCAACTGTAAGTTGGTGTCACTTTCTTGCAAGGCGTGCAAGACCAATATACTCACGGCCTATCTCTATGTGTGACCAAACTGAACAGCGCCATATTGCAACCCGTATTTACGAACACACTGCAATGCATTTGAATCGCGGTACACGCGCCCTTAAGAGTATTTTTTCGTATGGTCATTTGATATGAATCTTTACATTTTATTAAGTTTTATACTTAAACGTAATATCTTATGTGTAGGGACCCTTACTTTTCGCGAAAAGAATTTTGCCCCACTTTGTTTCAGTGCCTTAATTGCATATCTGCAGTTCTGCATCGTGGTTATTGGGAGCGTGTCTGTATGAAGAGCCGTATCTCATTTGACTGAGCCAATTACAATAACGTTCCTGCAACACCACACGTCTGTGATTTGTCGGTAGAATACCAAGGCTCGCGAGAGTTAAATATCCAATCACAGCTCACGGAGCAGAACTGCAGATGTGCACGTAAGGCACCGAAACAAAGTGACGCAAAATTATTTTCGCGAAAAACAAGGGTCCCTACTTATGTGTAGAGACAAATATATTTAGCGTTATTATCAGACGACAGGGCACATCAATAGTTCTGCTTCTTGGTCAGTGATTGGATATTTTAACAGTCACGAGCCTTGGGATTTTACCGGCAAATCACAGACGTGTGTTGTTGCAGGAACGTTATTGTAATTGGCTCAGTCAAATAATATACGGCTCTTCACATATACGATAACCATGAAACATCATTGCAGATGTGCACGTAAGTCACTGAAAAAAACTGGGGCAAAATTCGTTTCGCGAAAAACAGGGGTCCCTATGTATTGCTATTTAGTCTGTGGTATTGTGTCTAACATTTTCGTCTCCAGTTTCACACAAGATTCGCGTGGAATGCTTATAATGCGTTTGTTTGTGGACATCGTTAGAGACAATGGAAAATCGCGGGAATAGTTCACTATTGGCTAGTTTCCAACATGTCGTATATAACACTGAATGTTTCGTATCGACATTGGCTATGGTTTATTTGTATCATTGTTTCTCTCTACAACAAACCCAGTTATAACTGCACAGCTTGGACACACAGCGTGTGTGATTTGTCCCAAAACTGTTCACATGTGTCACGGTTAATATAATACAGTTTATTGCAGACCATCTTAAACATTTTCGCGATTTTCCAGCCTCTCTTCATTTGCCTCTCCGGTAAGTAATTTTAAGGGGGAAGGGGCATTGGATGTAAACATATTTGGCGAATAGAAGTAAAAATATCCTAACAGGATGTTTAATAAATAAATTTGTCCTTCAGACAGGTTGAGCACTGAAATAAGTATCCTTTACGTGTATTAGTATTCAAGTTAACAATATATAAACAACACACAACAATACCTTTACTTGAATAATGTTTAGATATTATAAGATTGTATGACTCAAAATCTCAGTATGTCCCTGTGTCCCCTCCACAAGGAATGTTTGGAGGGGACATGTCCCCCATAACCCCCCCCCCCCACGGCAAGAGAGGCCCATCCCATGCTAGACATCGTGTATAATGTAGTGTATGTGTGTATGCAGGGAACATAGCTGTGATCAACACGACGGCAGGTAATGAATGCTCGGGGCAGGACCGTAGGTTCACTAACGCCGGTCTCTGGGTCTGCTCTATCTTCTTCCTCAGTCTGTCACTGGCCATGGCGCTAGTCTGCACTGCCTTCTCCGTGTACAACGCTGCCTTCAACCCTGTTGCCACGTTGCTCGGGCTGCTGGGACTCTACCTCTGGAACGCCGTCACAGGTATACGCCACCTCACCGTTCCCTTACCATACGCACTTCGCCAATATACACTACAAACCTTGAAAACTATTGAGAATCTGTTCTTTGAAACGGAAATATTGTGATATAATTCATCATAAGTGGCACAAGTATTTCGCGTATTCATCTGGTAACAGCCTAGATTTCTTAGTTTTATATATATATATATATTTATTTATTTATTTATTGCAGTTGTCAAACGTGTTATAACCGCTCTCGTGCAATCACGGAGGAATGAAGTATACGTTATTGACGTTTAACATGACGTAGAATCAATACGCGAAATAATTGTGCCTCTAATCATCGGCTCAGTTCAAAAGAGAAACAACTCAAAATTACCAGTGTTGAAAAAAATGAATGTAGAAAGTTTTCGCCTGAAATGTGTTAACTAACATATTTGGTTGGTGTTAATTTGTAGCAAAAGTACAGAGACCACTATGTAAAGTGTTTAAAATGTTTATAGTCTGCCTGTCGCACTTTAAATTAAAATAAATGCAATTTTTGGATCTTTCCTGTCAATCAGAATAAAGTGCCATGTTATTAAAACAAGTGAATTTACGTTTTGTTTTTCTTTTCAACTGGGTAGAGTGTATACTTCCGTCTATGCGTTGGTGAGACAAACTCGAAAATGCAATTTTTTGAGTTGTTTCCTTTTTGAACTGGGCTATCGAAATCATATCACGAAATAATTCCAAAAATAATTTTATTTACTAAATAGTTTTCCATTTATTGTAAAATTTTGCAGTACTCAAGTAGCGACATCTATTGATGAAACTTACGTATCATTTACAAATACTTCTCCAAGGCTATTTACAGGATTTTCCGAGTACATTTAAAACATACCCGTTACATTTTTTTTTTTTTTAATCCCAGAACTGCAGAATAAAACGACACTCAGCTGATTCTTTTAAAACGGCCATCTTGACTGTGGCTTTAGGTTTTCCTATTTATCTTAAACGTAGGCTCTTTGACTTTACCTTTGGTAACGTCATTGTGTAATACTCCATAACAAGTAATGTCTTGAAAGCTATAGTTAAGTCAAACGTTTGAAATTTCAATTCTGTAACCGCCTTTACAACCCGTCCAGACAGGCGGTGGGTAGGGTTGAAGGTTGTAGTAGAACATCCTTCACTGGAAAAACCTTCGTGAAAATTTCAAGGCATCTCTTTCTAGTTTTACACACTTTTGTAAATGTACAAAACTATTTTTTGTGAAGTTATTTATTTGTTAAACTACACATATTTTTGTAAAAAAAAAATTAGGTCAGATTCGTAGCCTACTAAAATTATAGGCTCGCCGTGAATTGCATAGTCATATATACATGGAAAGAATTTTTATGGAGTAAACATTCAAATATATTGAATGCTTCAAAATTGAACTAATAATATGTATCATTGAGCTGTATATAGAATATATATAAATGAACAAAGATAAAACAGCGTGTAAGTCAAGGTTATGTGGAGTAAGTAGCGTGATATCTAAGCGTGAAGAAGCAGGTTCGAATCTGGGTACCTCCAAGAAGTTTTTATTATTTTTACAAAATTATTACATGTAACAATTATTTTCTCAAAAGTTATTTAATAAATAAGTTTTGTGTTATGATTAAAATAAAATGAGTATCAAAAATGCCTTATTGCAAGAACAAATGCAAATCTATACGTAATAATTTTACAAACACGTAAGTTTTTTATATATAGAAAAACCATTGTAGTTTTACCAGGAATGTATTTGAAAACTGGGTTTCCAAGAATTTTTATTGCATAAGTACTAAACATTCTACAGTGTGGAAACAATAGGCGATTAATAGAGTCGTGCAAATTTTCTGTTATCTGACAGCTGACTGTACTCCAAATTCCTGTGCGCGTACTTGATTTCCGGTGTTGGCCGGCAGCTTATGTGGTACGCCTGAAGGAATTATTCTGCCAATGGTGTAAGGTCAAGTGTAAGAATACACGTTATATTTATTTAGGGCCACTTATTTTTCGCAAAAAGAATTTTGCCCCAGTTTGTTAAAGTGTCTTACGTTTTCACATCTGCATATCAACTTAATGGTTATTGGCACAGTGTATTAGTGCAGAGGTGTCACTTATTTGACTGAACCAATGAGAACAAGGTTACTGCGACATCACACGTCTGTGATTTGAGGTTAGAACCCCAAGACAATGGAGGTACAGACATCCAATCACAGATAACGAAGCAGAACTGTAGGTGTGCACGTGAGGCATTGTAACAAGTTAGTGCAATAGTCTAATCGCCATAAGCTCGTGGCTCTGGTCCCTGGTCATTGTAAAGGACCGCTTCACTTGAAACACAGCCACGTGTCGCTGTTATGTTATGTGTGGCGGGGTTTATTGTGTTGTAGCGCTGTTGAACCTCATCGTGCTGGTACTGTGGGGAGCGCAGTTCGGCTCCTTGCTCATAGACAACGTCACATACACCGAGGTCATCACTGGTGGCTTCAGCAACAACAGTGTGTCGCTCGGATACTCATACTGGTAAGCACCGCAGCGGTCACACCTCCGCTCTTTTCTTCTGGGAACAACTTATAAATAGAGGCACGAGTATTTCACGGATTTATTGAACGCCAATAACCTGTATATCACTGTAACTTCTGCGATTAGACGACATATGTTTTGACACACCTGTAGAGGTTACAAGCCAGTAGTAAATAATAAAATAATTCGTGGAGCTACCCACTTGTACGGTTAGGAGCCAATGGATGTTCGACTTTGGCCAGTGTGTGTATAGTACTGAGAAGTCTAGACTTCTACCAGATTAATACGCGAAATACTCGTGCCTCTAGTTATAATTATATTTGATGGTTAATCGCGGGAAAACTTGACTATTTTATGGGTTTTAACGTACGTTCAGCTAATGAAAAGATGACTGACTTTCGCTTGTAAGTAGAGCTGTTGTCCTATATATACCGTAATATCTAGCTATAACAAAGAGACCTGAACAATTCACTTATTAATTTAGGTACAAATCATAATTTCAACCAGTAGACGTTCGTGTTACTTTCAGAGTTGACCCTAGACTCATTTGACACTTTGTGGAAGTCGTTGAGATAATAATGACGAAGCAGCCAAATGCACGCCCAGTCATAAGGTATCACTAGAGACGGGAAAAATTTGCGGTTCAATGACCTGTAGGCTAGCTTCCAAGAATATTTTTGAACTCAAGTAGACAACAGCTGAACATTAGCTGCTCGCTGAAAATATTTTTACAGCACTTTGTTTCAATGTCTTACGTGCGCACCTGCATCTCTGCTTTGTGGTTCAGTGATTGGATGCCTTAACATACAACGTCTGGAGGTTAAACCCGCAAATCACAGACGTGTTGTGTCACAGTTATCCATGTACTGATTGGCACAGTCAAGTGAATACTAACTCTGCACAAAAACACTCTGACAATAATCATGAAGTTGAGCTGCAGGTGTGCACGTAAGACACTGAAACAAATTGGGGTAAAAATCTTTTTGCGAAAACTACCGGGCCTTGCAGTGATACAGTGATATGGGCCTTCATTCAGTTACGTTTCTGTCATTGGCTCAGCGACTTCCAAGAACTGTCATAAGAGTCGAGGGCCAGTTGCGAAAGTAACACGAACTTATAGTAGTTGGATTTATAGCTTGTTACCAAAAGAAAACGAGAATTTGTCATGTACCTAGGTATTACTGTATCAGATAGTTAGAGATGGTGATTTATCGCGAAAATTTCTTAAGCCAACATAGCCTTCAAAACACTGCAGTTTCTTGCATCATATAGGCCCTATGAATGAATGTTGACTGACCGACATGACATAGTTGTCTATAGACGAATCACATTCGTAAAATAATACACTAGCAGAATTATCATTGGTTTTGTCAAATAGAGTAACCTTTATACGTACATACGGTAGCCAGTAACATAAACAAGGATTCCGAAATGCTGAACCTACGTTGGAACCTAACAAAAAGTCAAGTTTTCCCGCGGTACATCACCATCTCTACAAATAGCAGTTGCTTGAGAATACAAATATTGTTGGAGGCTAGGTTCTGAACCCGCGAATATTTCCAATCTCTCCTGTGTGTTCGGTGTTACGTCAATGTTGCTTCTGGTCGTTCTTTTGTTCGTAAAGACAGCCAGTTTATATTTGGACAAGATAGAATCAGAATCGCGTATACATTTCTTTTGTGGCAACTGGATTGCTGTCCATGAGGGAACTTCTATCCAATAGCAAACCAGCAAGTAAACCACGGTAAAATCAGGTGCTTTTGGTATTGAGTGAAACTAGCAGCGCTCTGGAGAACCAGCCGATGAACAGACTGCCGTGGTTTAGAGAGTACACAGGTTGAGTCAAGAGTCTGTAATGAAAACTTCTAGCAATACTTTGTTTCAATGACTTATGTGAACATCTGTAGCTCTGCTTCGTTGTTCAGTTACACTCTAAATCTGAATAAGTGAATATTCACTTATTCACGCCGATTGATGGAGCAGTTTCAACAAACTGAATCAGTGAGAAACCACAGTGAAATCGGTGACTATTCACTGATTCCTATAAAGAGTGCCAACGTTCCACAAGTTAATTAGTGAATGTCCACATATTTTCCAGTAATTTTTCACTGATTCAGTAAGTTGAAACTTCTTTGAAAACAACTGAAAAAAAAAAACTGTGAATATTCACTGATTCATTTGTGAAATATTGGCACTCTTAAAGGGAATCAGCGAACTTTCACTAATTAAACAGTGACCACGTTCACTTATTCAAATTATTGAAACTGCTCCGTCCATCAGCGTGAATCAGTGAATATTCACTAATTCAGATTTAGAGTGTATTTGAATATTTTAACGCTCACCTGTCTTTGCGTTCTTCTGGTGAATCACATACATGTGATACTGCAGTAACCTTGTTCTTAGTAAAATAAGAGATGTGCCTGAACAAAGACATGCTGCAAATAACCAAGATGCAGATCCGCCAATGTGCGCGTAAGTCATTGAATCAAAATGTGGAGGGAAAAAAACGTTCCACTACAAACTCAAACTCATGGCTCTAGTTTCTATTTAAACACACTATGCATCAACTGGCCAAATGAACGATCGAGGCTGAAACTATGTCGGCAACTGTAAAAAGTAAGTCAACCACATGGTGAGGCAGAGTGGACCACAAACAACTTACTATGGAGAGGCGGCTGGTGGGTTTGTCACTAGGTCAGACTACAGTTGCTGGGATGTGTACTAGTTGACACTACAGCAATCGAAGGGTCCTCCTCCCCATCCCCGTTTCCCCCCTTTTTAGTTGCAGTGATAAATTTTAAGGTATGGAATATTTATCTTTATATTGACATGTATTCTGTAATATAAACATTAAAAATACAGGTACCACAATAAAATTCATTCAGTTCACACAGAAATATTACAAATATATATATGCGAGCAAAGGAAAAATAATGTAAAACACTAACATACAGTTCTTGCAAAACTAAATTAATACTTCGTATTGTTGTGCCACATACAATTAAACACCAGTTCATTTCAATTATTAATAATTCCTTATTTTTTAATTCAAAATGAGGCCCCTTAGAATGCTCCTCTTGCCCTTCCACCTGCTTTTAGACACGGTCCTGGGTGGCTCACAAGTTGACACAATTACACTGTAAAAAAAACGTCATAAATCGTATCGGAAATATTTTAATACCATACATAGTATGGGACACTTTCCAGACATCATCTAGTAAATAGAACAAATAATCTGCTTTGTTACTATGAAAGATTGATAACGTTAGTACACACTGTAATGTTTGGTAAATATATAGAATGTCCCTGAATAACGTTTAACACTCTTCGTCACGTTTTAAGGGATACTAAGACGAGTATAATGACACAGCACACTTAGGGTCACGTAGGTTGAGAAGTACCCGCAAATTGACCCACAACATATGGTTTTTAGGGTCAAGAATTGCGTTAAAATAGCATTGAAACAAATAAGTACGGCCGTGAATTTTTTGAAAATAATTATGCCTCGCTTTGTTTAAGTGCCTTACGTGCACATCTGCAGGTATAATTCATGATCATCGCCAGTGAATCTGTGAAGTGACGTCTCTCATTTGTCTGTGCTTATCACAATAAGTTTACTATAACATCTGTGATTTGTAGGTAGGACCTCAAGACACGTAATATTTATAACATCCAATCACTAGAGATACGTAAATTTCGCAGATACATTCCAGGTCATGTTGAACGCCAATTTAGTATACTTCATTGTCATGTCTGTGACTCGCTGGCGGCTGTTACGAAACGCGTTTGATTATTGTAAGCCAGTAGTAAATAAGGAAATAAAGCGAAGTGCTATCGCATGCTACCTAATTGTACGGTTATAAGCCAATAGATAAGCGATTATGGCCAGTGTATGTATAGAACTGACAAGTATAGGCTGCTGCCAGATGAATCCGCGAAATTAACGTACCTCTACCAATCACTGACTATGAACCAGAACTGCAGATGTGTGAACGTAAGGTACTGAATCAAACTAGGGAAACATTCTTTCCGCGAAAAGTTCATGGCTGTACGGATAAGGGTGACTAAGGTGATTTTGTAGCTGGCCGGGAATGAAAGGACAGAGGAAACTGCAGTTCCCTTTGACATTCCTTGTATCTTCGGTGTCATCACATGCGAGTCCAACATGTGAGATCCTGGGAGAGAACCCGACCGGAAATCGTCTCGGAGCGATGCGATCGATTCACATCCACTGCTCACCGCACTGTTAGCTCAGCCCACTTTACTCTTTATTTGACGTCGCTGCTGCGATCTGTTGCTATTTATACGCAGATTGCAACGCTCGAACGCCACAATTTGTGTCAATTTAAGGTACTTCCCAGCCTCTGCGACCCTAAGTGTACTGTATCATTTTACTCGTCTTCACATTCCCTACAACGTGACGAGTAACTTAAATCATTATGCAGGGACATGTTGCATAGGAAAGCTACCACTGGCGCACGAGAAACAGTTTAGCCATACCTACTATCTTAACACTCCTACAAAATCGGTGTGCTATATTTACGTATAATTTTTGTACAGTTTAGAAACTAGGAGAGGAAACGGCCATGACAAGAGATAATAATTAGAGATGATGTTTCGTCGCGGGAAAACTTGACTGTTAGCTAGGTTTTAACGTGCTTTCAACTTACTAGAAGATGTTTGGCTTTAGCTTGCACTTGGAGCTGCTGCCCTATTTTACTGGGCCAAAAAGAATCCCGCTATTGCAATATTTGACGCCTCTTATTGGTCTGCAGACAGCTAAGTTGTATCAGACGTATATCACCCACTCATATATGTCGCAAGGAACTACAGTGTCTGGCATAATAAGTTTTCGCGATATGCCATCATCTCTAATGATGATATATCGCAAAAATATACTGTGCCAACATACCCTTGGAAACGCTGTAGTTAATTGTATCACATATTATTGGATGATATATAGAGGTACGTCAATTTCGCGGATTCATCTGGCAGCAGCCTAGACTTGTCAGTCTTATACACCCACTGGCCACAATCGATTATCTATTGGCTTATAACCGTACAAGCTGGTAGCACGTGATAGCCCTTCGCATTATTTCCTTATTTACTACTGGCTTGCAGTAGTCAAACGCGTTTCGTAATAGCCGCCAGCAAGTCACAGACGTGACAATGAAGTATACATAATTGGCGTTCAACCTGACCTGGAATGTATCTGCGAAATTTACGTACCTCTAATGATATACGTCTGACACAACGTAGCTGTCTGCAGACCAATATGAGGCGTCAAATATTGCAATAGCGGGATTATTATTGGCTCAGTCAAATGGGCAACAGCTTAACGTACAAGCTGAACGTCCGTTGAAATTCAGCAAACTGTCAAGTTTTCCCGCGATAAACCATCATTAGAGATGGTGATTTATCGCGGGAAAAGTTGACTGTTTGCTAGGCTTCAGTGTAATGTATTCATTTTCGACGCTTTCATTTCGTTACCGGCGAGTCCTTATTTGACTGGGCCAATGATAACTCTGGTGCTCTACTACTGGACGTCTGTGATTCGTCTGTAAACAACTACACTGTGTTACATAACCGCCGGCCAATAATACATAACGCAGGGCGCTACACTGATTTGCAGAACACGCTGGCAGAAAATATTTCCGCGATTTTTCACCATCTCTAACCATCATCTCTAGCTATGACCTATCTTAAGGGCTTATCACAGCATTCGCTTGTAGATATGTCGAGAAATCACGTAAAACCGACATCAGGATGGTAGGAGCTGGTATTCGAATCCGGGTCCTCTCGAATGACAGTCCAGTGGGTAACCGTTGCGCCACATTTCTCGGTTCTTTGTTCATGTCAGCAGAGTTTTGCCTAGTGCAGGGGATCTCTAGGGTGTTTGTGTGGCGAGTAAAGTGGCGGAAGTGCGTTCGTTATGTGTAGAGTCACTTGGTGAAAATTATTTCGCACCATCTTGTTTCGATTACTTTTGTACACATATGAAGATCTTCGTGGTCAGTTATTAGGTGTATTTAACCGAGCGTGGTGGATCAGTGGTAGAACACTCGCCTCGCATTCGGGAGGGTCTGGGTTCGATCCCCGACTCCGACCTACCAGATTTAGGTTTCCCAGGATTTTACGGAATCATTCCAGGCGAATGCTGGGATGATTCTTAAAACAGGCCCTGGCTGACTCCTAACCCCCCCCCCCCCCGTGTACCAATAACCAGGTGTTGTGCTGTTCGAGGGCAGGTAAAGCAACCAAATAAAACTTTCAGCGGCACAGATGTGTGGTATCGCTAGGGCCACAAACTTTTCGTGAAAAGAATTTTGTCCCAGTTTGTTTCAGTAGGCCTACCTTACGTACATATCCGCAGTTCTGCTGCATGTTTATTAGCAGAGTTTCTGCGTGAAGTGACGTCTCTCATTTGACTGCGGCAGTCACAATAAGGTTACTTCAACACCACACTCCTTTGATTTGCAGGCAGAACCTGAAGACACGTGAGAGTTAAAACATCCAATCACTGACCATTATGTAGAACTACAGATGTGCACATGAGACACTGAAGGAAACAGGGGCAAAATTGTTTTCGGGAAAGTTCATGGCCCTAGATATCGCAGTACTCTATATTCTTAATGGCACCATACAATGAGCGACCCCTCTGCTATAAGACACACTACCAATAACCGCGAAACATGGCTACAGATATGCACATAAGACACTGAAACATACTGGTGCAAGCAGGGGCGTCGCGTGGAGTGTTCCAAGGTGTGCGGTGCCCAGCAATGACTATACACAACACTGAGTTGTCTGAGGAACCATTTGACTTGTATAGTCAGGAACACTCCACAACCAGTAGCGTACAAGAGTCAGTGTACGAATTATCCTATAATTAGAGGTACGTAAATTTCGCAGATACATTCCAGGTCAGGTTGAACGCCAATTATGTATACTTCATTGTCATGTCTGTGACTTGCTGGCGGCTGTTATGAAACGCCTTTAACTACTGCAAGCCAGTAGTAAATAAGGAAATAGTGCGAAGGGCTATCGCGAGCTACCTGCTTGTACGGTTATAAACCAATATATAATCGATTGCGGCCAGTGGGTGTACAGGACTGACAAGTCTATTCTGCTGCCAGATGAATACGCGAAATTGACGTACCTCTACCTATAATATATACACCTTGGTCTGTGCAACAACACAACTTCTCAAAGCGTATAGTCGCTGCTAATACCGCACGCCTTGGAACACAACCACGCTACGACACTGGGTGCAAGGTTGTTCTCGCCAAACGTCAGCGACTGAAAGTACTGTTTGTTTGTGACGCAGGCTGGTGATGGTGGCGATGTTCTTCCACTGTCTGAACGTAGTCCTGCTGTACCTGCGGCAGTACCTACTGGACCACGAGACACCCCCGGCGTCACCCATCAAGCTGGACGAGAACCAGGACGGCGTCATATACATGTACTAGCCGCAGCTCCTGGTGGCCGGGCTCTGCTCTGGCTGCGCTATCGTCTGTCCTACCAAACTGATCTAGTCGCCTGTCAACTGATGACCACTACAAGTTCTTCTTTATATTACGTCTACTCTCGTGACAGCCAGCAGCGCTCAGACACCAAGTGGGGAATGATAACTACATATGCACGTACTAAGACTATGTTCCAATACTGGTCGGGCTATACTTCGGTGAAATTGTCTCTGTCCTTAAGAGTTAGTGAACGGTAACTTATTTTTTAACGTTTGAGGCACGGAAACGGGGAAGGCGATAAGTCGAATTTAACACTTTCGTCAAACACCTCATCGCCTCTAGGCGCGAAGTGTTAAACAAGCGAGCAGTGTTTTCGTAGAATGCGTTTATCAACGGGACTTCAAGCGATGACCCTGTTATTTTATTTGTGAAAAGTATGAGGTAAAGTCCAACGCAGGTTTATATGATCTAGTTTTCGAGTACGGTTGATATTTTCTCAACTACAGCAACGTGAAAAAGTCATTTTTAACACTTTTGAGGAGCTGGTTTATAATTAGCGGACGGAATTTTTTAAAATCATAGGGACATAGTTTGAAGCGTATCTTCTTTTTGTAGAAAAACACATTGGAAACATTTTTAATACTTATACAAGAAAGAAATACTTTCCGTACCACGCAGCAGGTCCACTAACTCTTAAGGAACCCGCCTTCTGGCTGTGTGTTGGTGTGAGTGGGGCACGGCGCCAAGGGCGATGTTGACCGGCTCATCTGGCACGGTATCACCTCTACCACAAGACACTGAAACAGCGTGCAGTGGTATCGTAGATCACTCGCCTGACACTTTCAGTGGTGACCTGTTAACCATTGCAAAGTTGCTTTGATGCAGACAATTCGTTTGAAATTTATAATAACGAAAAAAAAAAAAAAACATATATGTCGCCATAAAAATTGTTCAGCACTGATCTTTACGGCAAAGCTAGTTGTTTTGTAAAAAAAATACAAATATTAAAATATTATATTCTTTGTAGCAAAAAAAAATACTATAGGAAAAGTTCTTTAAGAAATTAGTTGCATCAGAATGTGCTTTTAAAGATTTCTGCTTAAAGAAAGTTATTTCTTCAGCAAACTAATAAAGCGTTAAATAACTTTTTTCTTTGCAACTAGAATATGCACAAATGAATAGACTACTATGTATCTTTCTGGCTTTCCAGCCAGTAAACTCGCAAATGTTTCGCATCTTTAACTAAGTTGAGCTACGGCAAAAGAGCATACAAGCGAAATAATCAGTTTGAGAACGATGAGCTTGAGCATTTGACTTCTCTCTTTTAATTATAATTTGGGTTGTAACTATACGGTATCTCAAGCAATGGGCTGAATCATGTGGAACCTAAACCCAGCTTGAAAAATACATGAGCACGTCAAAAAAAAAAAAAATGGAAATACAGATGTTACGAAGTAAACCTTAAAATAACATACTTTCTGGTAACTGTACATTTGGTTTCAAACACGTGTACGGACTTTAATATTCAATATATTAAGTAATTATTTTCGTCTTATGTGCTAAGCCGCATAGAAAAATAGAACATGGAATCTGCTAAAAAAAATTAGGGAGGGGGTGCAGTTATATCCGTACTTTTTGCCTCTTGTACTTTAGACAATCTTATTTATCACCGCAATCATCGCGAAATTGTACCTGGAAATAGCTACGGGACGTTTTGTTTCCGAAAGACACGAGATAAAATATGTATAATACAACGTTCTATGACTTATAGCTAGAGGCCTGAAAAACTCGCAGGTTCACATATCTGTACGCTCATCTTCAAGGAAATATGTTAAATGAAGGAAACGACATCTGCCCATTGGCTGTAAGCTGATATAGCGAGACCATGGGATTGGGCCTGCATTTACTAGCTTCTTTACTACTGGCTCGGTGACTTCTAGGGCACGTCAAATATACATAGGGCCAATTGCGAAAGTAACACGGCCTTGCAGTTGTTTGAATTATAATTTAAATATCTCCACAAAATGTTGCTTTACAGGAGAGAGGAAAAATATGTATCCTCTAAACGGCAAAAAAAAAAAAAAAAAAAAAAAAATTAAAAGTAGGATACCCAGTCAGAGCAACAATGAGGTACCAAAAATGCACTGTTTTAGATATGGCACATTGAGTTTTGACGAAGAATGGAAATAATACATTTTGAAAGATAAAAGCACGGGGGGTAGCATAAGGTCAGAATGAGGCCGAGGGGAGTGAAGCCAAGAGGGGGAGAGGTAGCCACCAAATTTGCCAGCCGCCATACTGCTTTAACCTCTAAAGTATACATCAGACTGGTATTTTTTGTGGTAAATTAATGTATTATGATCTTTAATATTGATGTTTTAGGTTGAAAACTCTATATTTTAGCCCTGTTTACACACCTCCTAACTAATATTTCCTCAATTTTTAATTAGTCGGCCATATTGATACCAGCAATTTCAAGCGTTTGTTTGGTTTCAATTCCCGGCGACATGCTCCATCTGGACCCTTCTATAGGTCGTTCGGGATAAAGTGAGCACTAAAAATTTTACCTTTGAAAAATATCACTAGCTGTTACAGCGTATAATTCAACATAGACTATAGTTGCCTTACTGCTTGTATGGTTGGCAGCGAAATTACGTAATATAGTTCCCTGTATCGTCCTATTTAAATACAACAATACTAAAACAAAATCAACCGAAATCGACATAATTGTATTATATATAAATAATGAACTTTTTTTTACCAAACTGTATTGATTCATACTTACAGCATATTTTATTTTAAACGCGCAAATATAAAGTGACGTGTCCAGAGAGGTTAGATATTTCCCGGCGTTAGCCGTTACGCGAGGAATGATACGAATTGGCTGAAAATAGAACTTAAGCAGGGCTTTTTTGAGTGCTCACTTTATTCCGAATGGTCTATAACATCTTTGGAAAAAAGGGTTTTGGATATATGAATAGACCAGCAGGACAGCAAATGTTTCAAGGTTGACAACTATGTATCTATAGATTACAATGCTGCTATCTCTTGTGACAGAATGACAGTAATGAATATGGTGAGTAAGACATCAAATACAAAAATGTATTGATCTATTAAGTTTTGAAAACAACAAACATTACAATGTGCATTAGTACAACCGATATTTATATTGACTTTTAATGAGAAAATGTGGACTTTTTCAGTTTTGTTACCAAAATACATTCTACAATAGCCTTCCCAATGGTAAATATTCACTTTAGTTCAAAACCCATTCCACCATCCTATTTAGCAGAAGTGGTTTATACAGATTTGGTCATAAACAAAATATTCAATTTTTTTTGGAGATATTGAGTTTTGAAAAATTATTCCTCAGTTATACTACAGGTTAGAAATATCAATGTTATAAGTTTGTCACAGAGAACATTTCTGCCGCTTGAGCGCTGGTATCTGTAGTGCACCAAACTGACCAATCACAGAGCTTTCCTGAATTTCAAGTTACATTAAGTTAATAATTTAAAGCGCGAAACCGGTTTCTTTTCCCTTTAAAATTAAATTTAATGACTTCTATAATTTCCAAGTTTATTTAAATTTCATTTCACTACAGTTTCGTATTTATGTGGTACATTAGCGATTGAAGCGAAACTAGTGGCAGAAATTTTCCCTGTGCCAAGCTCTCCCATAAGAAAATGTATTCCCTTTCTAACCTGTAGTAGAATTTACCTTACTTGTACCTTAAAAAAAGAAGAAAAGAATACGGCAATTTTTTAGTTCTTTACTAATAGCACAGTGGTACCAATGCAACAACTACCAGAAGGCATGGTGCAGTCGGAAACAAGACGTTACTGGTAGTTGTTGCTGCATTGTTGGTAATTAAATACCTACTATCAGCCCTAGAGCGTTGTAACACGAATTTTTAATCATCCTACATAAATTCATGGAAGTCAAAACTTTGTATTAATAAATATATAAACGAAACACTCGATATATATATATATATATATATATATATATATATATATATTTGTGTTACCGTTATCTAAATCTTCAAAGTGTTTCACTGACAAAACAAGGGAAACTGTGACGTACTTTCTCGCTGCATACATTTATTTATAAGAATATTAATCGGAATGTGTGTGTGTGATTGTGTGCATAAATGAAAAGCAGTGTAAATATTAGGAAGATTAGCTAAGTTTTATTTTAAATCTTTAAACTATAATGTCCCCCATTGTGGAATCTGTGCAAACGTACACTATCGTCTTTACAAGAAACTGTACGAAATGTTTAATGTGTACGACTAATAAATGACTCGTTTGAAATATTTTTTGTGTATATACAGATATGGTTTTGTTTTTACTCTCTGATACCTCAGGAAATAAACCAGTTTGCCAAAATCAATGAAAAAAATGCAATAAATGTTTATTTTTGTTTAAATGTGTACAGATTTTTTTTATGCCTAGTGGATGATGGAAACGTTATTTTGCAGTTACTTTGACAAAGGGCACAGCTGCTGTTCTCATAAAATGAATATACACCGGTCTGCAGCTAAGAAAGTTCAAGTGAATAGCAAGTGGAAGTGATAACCTTTAATGTACGCTCCGAGAAACTGGAAAGTTGCAAATATATTGAACATTGTGTACAATAAACTATAGTTAGAGATAATGAAATTTCGCGAAAATGATTGTCTCTTGTCTGCCAACATAGCCTATAAAACACTGCAGTTTCTTGCAACCTGTATGATTGAGTAATATATGTATGACACAACGTAGCTGTCTGCAGACAAATAGTAGGTATCAAATTGTACAATAATGGGATTCTTATTGGCTCAGTCAAATAGGGACAGCTCCAAGTATAAGCGAAAGGCAGTAATATTTTGATAGGCAGAACGTATGTTGAAACCCAGCAAACAGTCGAGTTTTCCCGTGATAAATCATCATTCGAGATGATGGTTTATCGCGGGAAAACTTGACTATTTGCTAGGATTCAACGTACGTCCAGCTTACGAAAAGATGACTGAATTTCGCTTGTACGTGGATCTGTTGCCCTATTTGACTGAGCCAATAATAATCCCGCTGTTGTAATATTCAGTGTATGTTTTTGGTCTGCAGACATCCACGTTATGTCAGTGTTTTCAAGGCTATGTTCACACAAAAAATTTTCGCGATATACCATCATCTCTAATCATCCTCTCTAACTATAGCATCTAATCGTGACATGTGCGAACAGTTTCGTTAAGGCAGAACAAGTTTATCAGTGCTATTTATTTTCTCATTTTATGACCACATAAAATGTTTGTTGCTTTTCGGGGTTTTTCTTTATTATTCCGGCCATACATGCATACAGGTCTGCCTTGCCAGTGGCTTCCTTGCCATTGGCCAGAGTTCTCTCTTCTAGATTCACGTTCCCGGAGTTTTATTTCACGCCGCATGTAAGATTAACTTCTGCTGTTCACGCAGCGATCCCACGCTCACAGGGACGCCAACACTCTACCTTCTACCTCCCCCACCCCAGTTCTGTTGGTCAGAAAGTGCTTGGTACTGTGCTTGTTCAGTCAGTTGTAACCGATTTAATCTGTACTGTGTCCAATATTGCAGGCCGTCTTGGCCGTTTCGACACTCGCGCGCTATCTCTTGACGTTTTTTAATCTCCCCAAAGCATCGCTTCGCGACCATTACAAGTTACCACCTTGTGCGCGCCAGATATGCTTCTGGACGAATCTACTTCTACTCGTTTACGTGTGTAACACGGACATCTGTGCATTCAGGATGTAGTCACTCGTGGGATACTCTAGCTTTTCTTATTCTTTAAGCAGAAGTAGCGCGTAGTTTCCATTTTTGGAACATGTAGTGATAAATTTTAACAATCTACATCTACTAGCTTCAAGAATCAAGATGCTACCTACGTAGCTTTTCTTCACCCTCATTTGCGGGTAGACCCCCAAGTCACGTGACAGTTGCAACATTCAATCACTGACCATGAAGCAGAGATGCAGATGTTCTTGTAAGGCTCTGAAATCAACTGGAACAAAATTATTTTCGCGAAAAGTTCATGGCCCTACCACGGTCGTATAAGAACAGGTCTGGACACTCGCCTGTATATTTGACCCCCTTGTTGTTTGACTGAAGTTCACCAAGTTACCGAGAATATTGTGTTTTATTGGCGCTTCGGTTAGGGCTGTTAGAATAAACTCCACCCACTTCATTTCCGCTAAGATAAACTATTTATCAAAACGTATTTTTTATCAATTTATGAAATACTTTCTTCGCTCACAAATTTAAGAAAAGGCTCCAGCAATCTTTATTTACTTTATAAATTTAATAATGGTAAAAAAGTGGGCAGAGTTTGAGTCCGACCGCCCGGATTTACAGTGCCAAAAAGTACGACATTCTCGGTAACTTGACGAACTACAATCAAACAACAAGGGTGTCAAGCAAAATACATTGTTAGATAGGCAAGTGTCCAGACCTGTTCTTCTATGATCGTGGGCCCTACCAACGATTTTTTGCAACAGTTCGTTTCAATGCCTTACGTGTACATCCGCAGCTATGATTCATAGTTAGCAATGGGATATTTTAACAGCCAGCGTCTTGGTGTTCTATCCGTAAATCAAAGACGCGTGGTTTTGCTGTTGGCTATGGTCTTTCATTTATTTCAAACAATTTCAAACAAGTCGAATATTTTTTGTAACGAAGTGCTTTGAAAAAATTCGTGACTGTGTGCAGATATACGATACTCAATTTTGCCAGAGCGTTTTTTTTTTGTTTTTTTTTTTTTTTAATAATGTACCGTTTGCTAGCAAAAAAATTGTTTCATTTTGGCTTATTTTGACAGCAAAATATGTGATATTCCAGGGGCAAAATCTAAAAATATATTTAGTGTACTACAAAAGAAAAATTTACATACAAACGATGATATATAAGTGTTAAAACAGTAAGAACGAATTTTTGATATATGTATTAATTTGAGTTGAAAATTTTTTCCAAACACCAGCAAAACTAAAGAACGAGGCCTTAAGGGGCCTGCTAGTTAGGCAGTGTTTGTGTGTGTGAGGCAGGAGCGGTAGGAACGTCACTAACCGACGTATGTAATGTATTATCGCCTCTCCGAGCAAGCCACTCAGCTGATGTGCAGTGCTTTACTATTATCCTTTTTACTATTATATATATATATATATATATATATATATATATATATATATATATATATATATATATATATATAATGAAGTGTCTTGACACACTCACTCACTCATCAGCGAGCAGCCCAAACAGCTGGAACTAGAACCATGACATTTTGAGCGAAGCTTTCCCTTAGCCCGTAGGCACCCACTAAGAAGGGATTTTTCAAAATCAGGTAAGTAAGGGAGTGAAAAGGGGTGAAATGTGTTTTCAAAGAATCTCGGATATCTCATTAACCGGGAAAGCTATCGTAATTTTTTTTAACTTCATTATATTGCCCAAAGAAATGCATATTGGCGAATTTTTTGATTTTACGAAATTCGAAAATTCAGGGGGTGAAAACCGTAAATTGTGTTTTTCATTAATCCGTGATTTCTCCTAAACAATTTCAGATAGTGAGGTTATTTTTTTTTCTTGAAAATGATTCTTGAGTAAATATCTAAAAAGTGTTCTTAGAATTTTTTGGAATTCGTTCTTGAACGCTCTTAAAATATAAAACGTGTTTTTAATTAATCCCACTTACCTCCCAAACCAGTGGAAATATTCTAATGGTTTTTGCTTTAAAATAAATCGTACGTAAATATAAAAAAAATTATTTTAGAATTATTTGAAATTCATCCTTGAAAGCTTTACAAAAATTAAACGTATTTTCAAATAATCATCTGTACCGATGATTTTTATTTTGATAAGAATGAAACTTATGTAAATATTTACAAATCAAGTTCAGGCTTTTATGAAATAAGAAAATTAAGGATGCGAATAGCAGTAAAATGTTACAGTCTCCCGAAAAAAGAGAATTATCACGGAGAAATAATTCAACAGTTATTTCTTTTTGCCAACCTACTCATAAATAAAACCTCTTTGGACTGTAGCCTGTACATAAGAAAGAATTATCACGGCCTGCCTTTAAGCATTCACTCAGGTATTGTATAAGGTTTGTGGTGTGGGAGGTGTGGGGTTACGGGTATGTATCCCGTGCAAGACTTTGCGATGAGAATTACTATGACATCATACGAGCATATTGCTTGCGCTCTTTACACGGAGCTAAGACAATTTATAGTTCGTTGTTATTGAGTACGCTAGCTGTTAAATGCCTTCATCAAATATTTTATCCAGAGTTTCTGTTTACATTACATAATTTCACGCGGGCAACGCCGCAGCCGGCCGGCTAGTCATTAATATAATGCAAAAATCGCGTCGATATCTAAAAGTTCAGCAAGATTGGTATGAATAAATTACGAATTGAATACACATTTTTGCCTTTTTAACTTCCTTAATGTAGAATTTGGAAAATATCCTGAAACAGTATTTTGAGTCTTCACATAAACATCATATTTAAGAAAACAGCTCTTCGATATCTCAACATTCCACGTCTTTCCATCCCCTTAATTCACGAATTTCGAAACATCCTGAAGTCCTTTCTTATATATTTGTATGTGTATCAAATTGAAGTAATAATCACGAAGCTAGCTCGTTGGGTTCGAGCTGTACAGAAGATTCATAAAGAAACTCATTTCCCTTTTTTACGCTTTAGGAATCGAATTTCGAAAACGCCCTAAAACTACTTTTTCGGGTATTTAAATAACTTAATAATTTAGAAACAAAATAGAAACTCTGTATCCGAAAATATTCGATGCTTATCGATAATTACTATGAAATACATTCCTAGGTCTTTCCACCCCTTTAAAATTTGGCTAATATGCATTTTCATGATCGACCCATTGATGTAAAAGTCACGACGATAGGCCGTCAGGTTGGAACTATGTATACGAATCTTATAAAAAATTTTCGCCCCTTTTCACTCCCTTTGGGGGCCGAATGTGAAAAATCTCTTTTTAGTGCTCGCCTACGACTTAAATGCACAAACAAAAATTCACGTTTCTATGTTCAGCGGTTTGGGCTGCATTTTGATGTGTCAGTCAGTCAAAAGTCATACTATGCAGATTTGTTATAGTGACTTGGTTGTTGCTATATTGTAGCATAAATGTTGTCTTTAAGTCAACGTAGTAATTAATAAATAGAAAACGTGTTTGTGATTTTGTAAACATAGAAGCTTGATCATATATTATCAAATACTTTTAATATTAATACTTTGGTATCCATGTAAAATAGGCAAGTGAATGTTAATATAACATTTAAAATGTATATTTTATGATGTATAAGATCGAGGTAGCCATGGTATTGCTGAGTGTTAAAACTGGATATCACTTATATGCATTTGTTATTGAAATTGATTTATTGCTAATATTTTTCAGTAGCGCCAGTACATATAGTGTAACTGGTTTTAAGATGTCCTGCATTCTAGAGATTATCTCTAAAAATATGACTTATGTTTAGCTGCATTTCACATTGTAAAATACACATTTGGAGCGATTCTGCATAGATTGTTGATAAAGGAATGACAGAATTGGAATTTAAATGAATTTCAATAACCTATATGTTTATTCTCGCAAGTTTTTGTGGCTTTTCGTGTGATAGTAGTCATATGAATAAAAAATCGAGGACCAAACAATTTGTGACTCTGATTCCAATTTTTCTTTTATCTGCGTGCTGCACTGCCGAAGTGAAATTCTTTTGGTCACTGCCTCTAACAGCACAGGTGGTGCTGGAAACGTTGCTGCAACGTTACAATGTGCTAAGTTCGTCACAGACTATATAAACATGTTGCCTGCACGTGCCAGAAATGTTACAACTGCAACGTTGCCGAGGCGACCTAGCAGCACGTTGCCTGCACGTGCCAGCAATGTTATAACTGCAACGTTGCCGAGGCGACCTAGCAGCACGTTGCCTGCATGTGCCAGCAATGTTACAACTGCAACGTTGCCGAGGCAACCTAGCAGCACGTTGCCTGCACATGCCAGAAACGAAACAGCTGCAACGTTGCAGAGGCGACCTAGCAGCACGTTGCCTGCACGTGCCAGAAACGTTACAACTGCAACGTTGCCGAGGTGACCTAGCAGCACGTTGCCTGCACATGCCAGAAACGTTACAGCTGCAACGTTGCAGAGGCGACCTAGCAGCACGTTGCCTGCACGTGCCAGAAACGTTACAGCTGCAACGTTGCCGAGG
>PNEQ01089365.1:0-40078 GCA_003012365.1 Medauroidea extradentata | reverse complement strand
AAGTGTTTAAACTACTGATGTTTTCGTAACAGGGCGCACGTGTGCGCCAAGGCCCGAATCGCTCTACATGAAAACAAGATGACCGCATCTTAGCAAGAAAAGCATTACCATAAATAGGCTCTCGGCCAAACTAAAATCAAATATGGATGCGAACAAAAAATAAAAACATAACCTTGATTTTTATGATCGTGACAATATACACAATTTGTTTGTAGATTTACAGAAGTTTTTGTAGATATACAAAGAAATTTGTAAAAGTACAAGTTTTTTTGTAAAGTTTTCAAAACATTTTTGTTCCAAAAAACCTTTCTGTAAATGTACAAAAAATTTTTACTGTGTAATTACGTGCTGATTTATGAGAAAAATGCAAAATATATTTCAGCAAATTTTTAAACCCTCACTGCATACGTTGAACGTACACATCGAGTACTAGAAAACATGAGTAAAGGCTTGCTATAGAACATGAAAATTTAGTCTGAGATATCCGTTATAAAATTCAAACAAAATAAGACTTTTTGAGCACAAATCAATGTCTGGTATTCGTTCATTTATGTGTCAAACATATGCCTCTAGTGTTTACGATTTGAAACAAAACAAATATGAAGTACTCGCCAACAACCATGTGATACTGGTGAAGAATGTGAAAGATAAAAGCACGGGAAAAAACAGTCAGAAAATTATTGAATGCACTAAGAAGGATAAGACCTGGCGGAACATGTCTAAGTTGTGGAGCTGTAGGCAGACACCGCTTGAGAAATTGCAAAGCTTCTAAACATTAAGAATGTAAGGTAAGCTTGTGCAGTCATAAAACTCGTTATAATCAAAATATTTTCACAGATTCAAGTCATATTACCGTAGGCATGAACATGATTTTTCAAAAGGCTGTGAAGATATCCGAGTGTAGATTGTATACCTAAGACCAACACAACTTCGTCCTAAAGGCTATAACTACCGAGGGTGACAGACATTCCAGTGTTTTAATTGTTGTATTGTTATAGTCTGTACACGTGAGTCCCGTAGGTTTTGGTTAAGGGCCTGCTAAATGTATAATTCGGTCAAATTCCATATTTTCACTTCTTGTTAATATTAATTAACATTGTCGTGTAACTATTAGGCACAGCGAAACGTTTCATTCCTCTCTATAACTCAACTGTCATGAGGCAATGAGAAATATTTATTCGTGGTAAACATCCGTTTTGAAAGCCTAAAAATACTCACTTTGACTTGAATTACCTAAAACTGCTATGCGTGACCCTTTTCTAGTTAGAGTAGTCGTAGCCACTTTCTTTACCAGCAGAGATACGTCGCTACTCGAGAAATCATTCAAAATGCTGGCCATGAGCATACGTGTATGTAGCGAATGGCCTGCGCGCTCTCCGGATCTAAATCTTTTGGACTATTACTTATGGGAGCACTTCAGGACCTTTGTTTATGCTACACGTCTCGCGCATAGTAGTCCTTCTCAAGCGTTTGGAACAAGCAGCAAGGTTGCCAAGTATATACGTGCAATGCCTGCAATGTTTTATCGTGTCGAGTGTCTGTTCGGGTACACGGTTGAAATACTGATACTGTATATGCTTTTATAGTAACATCTCAATGCCGGTACATACACGCATGTTGCTACATTGATACACGAACTGTAGTGTTATAGGTATTAACCAATATTACCTGTATAGTATTTCGCGTATTCATCTGGCAACAGCCTAGACATCTCAGTTCTATACGTGTACAGACTGAAGCAAAGTATCCATTGGCTTCTAACAGTACAAACGTGTGACACGTAATATCCCCACGACTTATTTCTCTATTTATCACTGGCTAGCAGTCGTCAATAGCGTGTTAAAACAACTCTCGTCTAATCACAGAAGGAGGAGTGAAGTATACGTTATTGGCGTTCAACTTGACCTAGAATCAATACGCAAAATAATCGTACCTCTACGTGTAACGTATTGGAATGTCTGTAACTCAATGACTGTAGAGTTTACATTCATAGGGAATTTCGTAGATGTTTGGGGCTATTCTTTCATTGCCCCGATATTTTCAAGCCTATGGAAAACCATGTTTGTGTGTACGTACAAATCATGAAAATCTTGTCGTGAGTAGCTACTTGATGTAAAATCCAGCAAACATATCAGAAAGTTATTTGTTGGGACAAAATAATACCTTGCATAGCCATTGTATTGAGGCAGTAGGCCTAAAAATTTGTATGACTCATAATTAGAGTCCACGATTTTTGGTGAAAAGGATTCTGCAACAATTTGTTTCAATGCCTTACGTGCACATCTGCAGCTTTGATTCATGGTTATTGGCAGAATGTATTATTGCACAGACGTGACTCATTTGACTGTGTCAACGTAACTGCGACACCACACGACTGTGATTTGCGGGTGGAACCCTAAGACGCTGAGAGTTAAAAACAGCCAATCACTGACCATGAAGCAGAGCTGCATAAGTGCACATAAGATATTGAAACAAATTGTTGCAGAATTCTTTTCACCAAAAATCGTGGGCTCTACTCATAATGTTGTCCTGAAAAGGGTTAATTCGAGGGTTACTCTAATTTTTTAATATTCATTGGGCGGTAAAATCCGCAGTGCACTGCAAAATGCTTTTACTGACAAAATATATGTGAATCTTTCAGCTGCGTTTCAAAATAATCACCTCGCAGATTGAGACATTTGCAGTACTGGTGCACCAATCCAATACCAGTAAGTAAGGAAAGTTGCGTCCTGCCTATTGAACTTTGTTCGTTTAAACATTTTCGGCGTGGTACGCATACGAGCTTCATCAAATGTCGTGAGTGCAGTTTTGTTTCTTCACGGGATTCCCATGAAGCGATAGCAAGCAAATCATTACACATCATTATTGTTTGCCCAACCACGTTCAGTGGCCGAATGAATACATCATGTAAACATGTCTCCGACAATACAAGTAAACTGTACTGCCAAATGCGAGCTGCAAGGAGTTATTCGCAGTAATAAGGTAAGTCTGGAGCGCCGCCGCAATGACGGGTAGGGGACAAGGGATATTCCAGAGAAAACCCGTCAGCAAACGGCATCGTCTGTTGCAAGAAAAAGCTTTTAAACTTCTATCAGGACATTTATCAATCTAGGTTCTACAACAAGAATGTCGCAGGTCATTAAAGTGGTCTAAATTTTCCAAATACCTTTAGGGGCTAGTCGGATATATTTTTATGAGCAGATTGTTTGATGTGAAACAAAGTAACCTTCGAAGACCCATCACATTCTACAAAAAAACTTAACTGAAAAAAAAGAGTATAGTTGCAGGTACCATATTTGTGTTAAAATAGGGACAAACAAACCGGTTTGGTTGTTTGTACTACTCTGCACTGTTCCTTCAACAATCTGTTTAGTAGAAGCTACCATCTGGTTTGTAAAAGCAACAAGACTCTTTGTTTCTTCTGCAAAACAGATTGTTGAAGGAACTGTCCAGAGTAGTGCCGACAACCAAACTGTTTTGTTGTCCCTATTTTAACAGACGTATGGTACCTGCAACTATACTCTTTTTTCGGTGTTATAGTCAAAATAATATTGTGGCACTTCGAACAACTGTCTTATAACATTTAAGAATTTATCTGTAAATACACAAAAATGTATGTAAGTATACAGACATATTTGTTTATTTACAACAATTTCCTGTTAGTTCTACAATATTGTCTTGTAAACATACAAAGAGATATTTTGGAATCTAATTCCCAAAGAATTTTTTCGTAAAAGTACAAATTTTTACTGTGTGCGTATTATTATAAATTAAACAGTTTTTATGGACTCAAGTCGTGGCGAGCGAGATTTGGTATAATGCATACCGTGTCCAAAACGGCCATTGCTGTAATATTTGAAAGATTCTCTTAAATGATAGCATTATAAACTGAATCATTCGTTATGGACGTGCGCCATTGCAAACGACCACATTTCTTATGTCCCCATGCATACCGGGTCCTTTTCGGACATTTATGTGATCCATGGACGATTCTGGCACTCGATTAGTATTATTAACTTAATCGTTTAAGGACATATGCTATTGTGAGTGATTGCGTACGTATAAAAAAAGATTCAGTTTATAATATTACCCCATCACAAGAATCTTTCAAAAATCACTGTTCAGTAGATTCTATTGATCTTATAAAAAAACTCCAGCTGTTAGCAACACCGAGAAACTCGCATGAGACTTCAATTGCATTCCTAACTTAAACTACCAATGAATTATCTCTCCCGCAGTAAAAAAGGAAACAAAAATGTCAGAATTTGTTTATATACCAAGCAAAAGAATTAAATTTTTGTACAATATCAATGATGGAAGCTGTGTTAGTAAAAATAAATAAAAATGGCAATCTGATAAGTAAGAGTATGCAGGTAGCATATTAAGAATATATGCATCAGCAAGGATCCGATCTTCATCAATAATAATACCCTAGTCTTGTCATTATTTAAATAATATCAGTTTTCTTTTTCATTTAGGCACCAAACACATTGAAATATCATATATTTGGATGATCCTTGCAATGGGGGCGAGTTACAGACTAAAGACGTATTTTGGACATACGCCATTGCAGCAAATGGTGTGTCACAGAAAATCGGAGACTACACGCAAACAGACAAGTAAACAGATTAAAGGACTTTGTTTGCAACTGGCAAAGATGACTAAACATGAAAACTTGTCTGTTTGTTTTTGTGTATTCTCTGGTTTTCTGTGGCACACCATTTGCTGTAACGACGTATGTCCAAAATATTATGTCTTTAGTTTGTAGCATAGGAAGATGTATTTTGTAAAATATACGTGGCCAAAAGAGATGTGGGTTAAAATATCAATAATGACTACAAATATATTATGTTAAATGTTATCTAGTAAGCCAACTGAAAAAAAAGTTACCTTTATTCTTTTATAGCGAATTAACAGTAGGCCTAACGTATAACATCTTAATTCGTTTATGTCAATAAATTGTTGTATAACGGAATACTTTAGCGTAATAAGTGCATATAAATATAAACAGAACTCTGCAGTAATTGAGATACTTTGTTTTACGAATCTTCATCTCATTAAAACGTGTTTAAGTATTTAAGAAGTCATGAAAAGTAAATATAGTTTATATTAGTCTGATAATTGTTCATAATCTAAATTTAAATGTGATACAGCCAAACAAACATGTTTATAATAATAATCGAAGCGTAACTTCCTTAGGTTCTTATCAACTTTTGCTACTTTTTAACACAGTTGTACAATGTTGTCTTATGTTCATTTTTTTCGTAAAAAATTATAAAACTTAGGAACAACAAACGACGTAAAACCGTAACATAATTATATAACAAAACGTTTTTAATCCTCACCAATAAAAAAAGGTGATATTGATACACCATGCTTAGAACCACTGGTTTATGGTGAATAAAATTTTGTTCCTGCTCGTTTCTACGCTTAATGTGCACATCTGCGATTCTGCTTCATTCCCATGGTTGAATGTTTTTAACTCTTATCTAGGAACCCCATTTTTCACTAAAATAATTTTGTCCCAGTTTGTTTCGGTACCTTACGTTCACATCTGCAATTCTGCTCGGTGTTTATTGGCAACGTGCCTATGCGAAAATCCGTATCTCATTTGACTGAGCCAGTTACATTAACGTTCCTGCAACACCACACGTCTGTGATTTGCCGGTAGAATCCCTAATCTCGTGACAGTTAAAATATCCAATCACTGACCACGAAGGAGAACTGCAGATGTGCACGTAAGACGCCGAAAAACAAAGTGGGGCAAAATTATTTTCCAAAAAAAAAGGGTGGGGGGTCCTACTCTTATCGTCTTGGAGTTCTATACACAAATCACAGACATATGGGTAGAGATAGAAAATTACGTGATAAGATTTTTGCAGCACTTTGTTTCAGTGCATTACGTGCGCATCTGCATCTCTTCTATGTGGTGAGTGATTGGATGCCGTAACACCCAGCGTGTGGAGGTTAAAGCCGCAAATCACAGACGTGATATGTGGCAGTTATCCGTGTACTGATTGACACAGTCAAATGAATAATGACTCTGCACAAGGACACTTTGCCAATAACCATAAAGTAGAACTGCAGATGTGCACGTAAGGCATTGAAACAATGTGGAACAAAATTCTGCTCAACTAAAATCAATGTCTCTAACCATGGTTACAAAAAATTGACTTTGGAATATTTAGGGATATAGCAGAGGGATATACCTCAAAAAGAGTGGTTACTAGGGCCACGATTTTGTCGCGAAAAGATTTTTGCCCCACTTTGTTTCAGTGTCTCTCGTACACATCGGCAGTTCTGTTTCAAGGTTATTGGCAGCGTGTCTATGTTCAGACACGTTTCTCATTTGACTGCACCAATCAGAATAAAATTATTGTGAGTCTGTACGTCTATAATTTGCCAAGGCCAGTGAGAGTAAAATCATCCAATCACAGACGATGTAGCAGAGCTGCAGGTGTGCACATGACGCATCGAAACCAAATGTTGCAAAAATCTTTTCGCCATAAAATCGTGGCTCTAGTGATTACTTAAGAGCCCGTGTCACTAATGATGCTGAATATTTCTTAATTCCTTCCTAGATTCCGTGTCCGGAAAGATTTATTTGAAAATATTTTAATACAGACTTAGCTAGTTACATTACCTTTCATTACGCAAACTGTATTCGAAGTATTAAAGCGAAATTATGAAATAATTAGCTAATTCAAAATTTAAGGTAATAATTATCTCTCATAACGTCATTTAGACTAAATCACTCCTTGTACCAATTTAATCCACTAATACGCACCTAATCGTAAAGCGTAATGTTTATATCAGGAGACATTGCCGATAATGCATTGTATCCTTAATTTATTGAGAGGAAATGGGTAACTTCAACGAAATAGATGGCACAGCCGCGCCGGAATCACATAGACTACGACGACACGACGCTCGTGTCGTGCTGAATAGCCAATCTCATGCCATATTAATTTGACGTCATCGCCTAGTAAACATTATGATTGGTTGGCCCGCATGACACAATGCGTCGTGTCGTGCGGTCGTGGTCAATGTGATTCTTGCTTTACAATAATAAAAATCTCTTCTGTCTGAAAATTATTTCATTATGCATTGTGCTCTGGTGGTAGAAGAATGGACGATATAAATGTCTTTCATAACTCATCAAACAGCATTTCATATAAATCTGTGATAGAGATTTATTTAATATTGTTTTTACTTTCTCAATAATCCAGATGTTAACTTCAGTATTTTAAGTTCTGATAATCTGTAGAAATTCAGATTTTCTTTAAACCGCCTGAATTGTATATGATCCCGTGGTCATTATAGCTGTTATCATTAAGAGTATAGGTAACATGCTGCTATGAGAAAAAAACAGTAAAGCGTATTCATTTCAATGTTGTAAAGGAGAAACACTACCCGAACAGATGACCATGACATTTAACTTATCTTTGTAACTAAACTAAATTATCACTATAAATTCTTTGTCGTAGAAGTACGTACGTTTCCACGCGCATGCATGTGACGAAGATAATAGTCTTAGTTGGTAGGCATTGTTTGAGATATGCTCATTGTTTCCGGCTCCTGACTGACTGTTCAGAGGCGTTCTCTCCACGACGCAGTCTGGCGTGAGATACGAAGGCAACACAAGTCCAGCAAACAGTCTTCAGTCGCTGAGATAATGAATGGCTGTCGAGTTCTCCTGTCTCCTTGCTGCCACAGCAGCGTGATTTTATGAAGACACCTCAAACATGGGTCAGATCGAGAAAATCTTGTGTCTCGACGTGTGTATGAGTATGTATTCGGCCTGATATTTCTGTGTTTCACATCTTTGCTCGAAAAATACACGTGATTTTTTTTTTTAAACTTGGTAAAATTTTTCTTATTTACGTACTGAGTCAGACAAACAGATCTAAAATCATCCTTATCATAAAATAAAATTTCCGTAATTGTATGGAATATTTAGGTTTTTTATTGTGTGTCTATATAGTTATAAAATGTTTCAAAGAGCATCGTGCTCGCTTACAGAAACTGTACAAGTAAATTTAGTGTAGGTTTTGGGGAGAAGGATAAGGAATTTTACTTAATTGGTATTTCGGTTTCTGGGGTTGTTTACAATTGGACGTAAAACATATTATTGTAAACTTTGCAGAGAAAATACTACTTTCTAGTGCCTAACACATACATTATAAAATTCTCTTTACATATAATGTATATCACGTACATATCATAAACATATAGGAATGTACCGCTATGTGTGTGTATTATAAATGCAATTTGTTGTTAGCTCGTGTAAAAAAGTAACAATTCAAATTAAGAAGGAACTGTTCCTACCTTAAGAATTACGAATGTTAATGCACAAAATATGAAACAATTGAATTTACTAACTCATATTATATTCTTGGTTTCTAGGTGAGCTGATTTTTTTTTTTTTTTTTTTTTTTTTTAGCATCTTAATTTTTTTGAAGAAACTTGTCAAATAGTCAATGAAAACTACTGTCATGATATTCGTTTTTGCTTAGCTCGAATATTTTTACCACGTCGTTATACTGGCAGTCATTTAAATTTTGGGGTGTATTACTTTTAGAATATAAATCATTGAAAATAACAAATATAAATGTTTACATCTTATATATTTGGCACAATTGGTATAACTAACGTGAGAACGTAAATAGCTCATTAATTTACAAAATTAATTATTCTAAGTATTCTTTTTATATTAACGTGTTTTCCAGATTTTCAGAAAGAAGTTGTCTTAAAAATTTTAACGAATAAATTTTTAGCAAAAACATGTTACCCTAAGTATAATTGGCGTGTCAACATTATAAGCTGCAGGCACATATCGCACCAAGCCCTGAATTTATAAAACTCGCTGCAAATAACACTGTGAATTACTGAACACGATTTTCTTGTTCACTTTTTTCTTTCGCGGTAGCCTAGTTTTTTTATCCGTAAATGATTTTCACCGCCGCTCTATCCTTATCTCACATACTCCTGATTCTCACGACTTCTAATATACAATATTTCTTCTCTCCATTCTTCATAATCTGCTGCCGGTAAGAAGTCATATTATTGGATAAACAATTATTTGAAGCGTTATTTGCTACGACATAATATATGATAATCATTACAAGTATACATTATTGAGCAATTTTAAAATTTATTTCATACATATTTTGACAAGAACAACTTGTTACGACTTAACGCTAACTTATAGCCGACATAATGAACATATGTAGCTTTAATGCAATCAAAACCTGGTAGAGATAAGAGTAGAGCATAAAGAGCCGATTCCTTACTGAGTCATACATTCGGGAAGAGGCGAAATATCGCCCCACTTGTCAGTAGAAACGGTTCTCTTAAGTGGAGTTTAAACAAATATAAGGCAAATTCATATGCTGCAGGCCTTTACTGCGGCTCTTGTAGGAATGTAAGTCTCCAGTTCCCTCCTGTGATGAAAATAATAAATTAATATTTAATTGTTATAAGTACCAAAATATTGACAGGTAAAAAATGCTCTTGTTTGCACGTTCTCTAACTGAATATTTATTGGTATAGTTTAGCTAATTGGAATCAAAATTTTCTAGCTCCATCAAAATTATTTTATATTAAAACTTCTCAGTGTAAGAGAAATCAAACTTTCCTAACTTAATGAAATTCACATCGCGTTCTCGCCTTCAGGCAGGGTCACAGAGTGAATGAAAAGGAGGCAGGGGTGAAGTTTGGGCCGGCTGCTCGACTAGCGATTCAAGCTTTTCGCCCTCTGGTCCGAAGACTGTATGAGGTGAGGTGAGATGAGTGTGGAGCAGTGACAGAATGAGAAAAGATGGGGAAACGGGAGTTCTCAGAGAAAACCCGTCGGCCAAAGGCAACGTCACCACACTTCCCGCACGCGAAAAATTCGTGACTAAAACCACCGGGGATGTCAGACGTTGGGTGAAAGATACTGTCAATACACGGTATTTCTCGTCAACTTTATTTAATTTGTCACTTATTTTTTGTCGCTTCAACGTGCCATTGGGGTGAAGATATTCCCAAATTGCATTCCATGTTTCATTATTAGGGACTGTTGATTTTCACGAAAAGAGTTTTGCTCTACTTTGTTACAGTGCCTTACCTGCCCACCTGTAGTTCTGCTTCGTGGTTATTGGGCAGCGTGCCTTTGTGAAGAGACTACTCTCATTTCACTGAGCCAATCACAGCTAGGTTACTGCAGCACCACACGTCTGTGACAACCCCACGACTCGTGAGAGTTAGAACGTCCAATCACTGACCGTGAAGTAAAACTGCAGACGTGTACGTATAGAGATAGGAAATTTCGTGAAAAGATTTTTGCACACTTTGTTTCATTGCCTTACGTGCGCACCTGCATCTCTGCTATGTGGTCAGTGATTGGATGCCGTAACACCCAGCATGTGGAGGTTAAACCCGCTAATCACAGACGTGATGTGTGGCAGTTATCCGTGTACTGATTGGCACAGTCAAATGAATAACACTCTGTCAATAGCCATGAAGTTGAGCTGCAGGTGTGCACGTAAGGCACTGAAACAAAGTGGGGGAAAAATCTTTTCACCAAAAATTCCTGTCCCTACGTATAAGGCACCGGAGCAAAGTGGGGCAAAACTCTTCTCGCAAAAATCAGCAGTCTTTGTTCATTATAAATTGGAATAAGTCGATACACGCTGATTTCCAGTGGGTATTCATTGGGAAAGGAATATTTCGCAAACTCAATAACCTGCGTTACTACCCACCGTCCTGTACAAACCCAAGACCCGACCATTTGTCCATTTGCTGCTACTCACTGTAACACCATACCGTGAACGAATATACAGGCCTTGAGTATGCATAGGATAGTGGATTATAACCTACAGGTAATTGAACTCATAATATATTCCTTGCCCTTGTATTCACCTATTCTGGTTGAAGTAGTTTCATCTAATGAGATCAAGGAAATGCCACTGGTAAAAAGTGTGTATTCGCGGTATCCGATTTAAATTGCAGGCATTAAAAAAAGGTTGTTCATAATTAGGAATAATGACATTACCACCTGCCTCCAGTCCCAGTGGCGAGGCGGTGGAATACGCTCCACCTCCTTTCCCCCTCTTCCCGCCCCTGGCATCGCGCGTCACTCAGACCTGGTTGACGTCGCCGGCCTTCTGAACGGGCGGGCACCTGTCAGGCATCCAGGACAGGAATTCAGCTCGGACGTAACTGAATGTTACAGCAAACCCTAGAACGTTCAGCTTACATCAACCAGCATGGTCGGCGAGCTCTGAGTATATTCTGGATTTCATCGCGGGCGACTATAAATACCGGCCCGCTGCCAGCATATGGAAGTGATTGCGGTGTTCAGCCGGTGAGTGTTCGCGATGGACTTGGCAGTGAGGGACGAGGCGGGACCAGCAGATTGAGGAGAAGCTACGGAGGTGTGGACGACGGTGACACTCTTAGAGTGGTATGAGTAAAGGTGAGAGTGGACAAACAGGTTGAACTGTAGCTGTTCATTGTGAGACATTTTCTAGATAGAAACATTATGTGGTCGGAAGACTTATTTGAGAGAGAGAGAGAAATTATTAATTATACACTAGAGTTGTAAATTAGGATTTTAGGGAGATTACCTGTATGTAATATCTGTAAGTGTTTATTTGAAAAGGGTTAATCGTGAGTGTTGTATACTTAATGTAGAGTGTTTATAGATATTGCAATTGAATTAAGAACTTTAATTTAATTAATATAGTTAATTATCTAAGCCCTCCATTCCAAACGAACCTGGCTGCGCTCAGGACAGCAAAGTTGTTACATTATCTGACATTCTTCATCCGTTATTGACGTGTCCCCGTTTCACTTGGCCAGATTAGCCATTGTACTTCACTGCTGAACATTTATGAATCGTCTGTATACAGCAACATATCCAATCCTACAATCTTATAAGGCTTAGGTCTCTACAATGTTTTGGACAATACGGTTGCACGAAAGATTCTCGCGATTGGCCATTGTGTCTATTAATTACTGTTTTAATTTGTCTTAACTGTGTGCTGGGCCCGCTCTTTCTTTCACGCATTATGTGAAGATGTATCGTTTACAAGACTTAGCAGACCATCAACTACGTTATTGTGCAAATTGACAGTGGCATTGTACAAACTGCATCGGTACGCAACGTAATTTAACGACGTTAGAAACAGTTCAGACATTGCAAGTTATCAACAATTAACATATTTAATACTCCGCAGCTATATTTCAAACATTTCCACATTCAATACGTACCTTATATTCCCTTTGTTGTTTTGGAATATTTTACGACGCCGTATGTAAACATGACATTCTTCGCCATAGATGTAATATGGACTAAGCAGAGACACAGCTACAGACAGTGCAGCTGGTTTCGCGCTACACTAGCGCACTTCAGCGACCGTCCCTGAACCTCAAGAAATATTCCCGAGAGTTGTAATAAATAATTTTCCTGCAAATTTGAGAATTTATTAGAAGAATTGTATGTGTAATTAATATTGTAATTAGCGAGTCGTATAAAGTTTGTATTGTGTTTTCATTATGTAATTTCAGGTTTAACAGTAATATTTATTTTATTGTAATTTAACTTGTCATAGTTGTACCCCAATGTTGGGCAGACTATTTTCAGGGATTACATTCCTGCTCGCTGTTTGTATATAGACTCGTGTTTTCTTGTATGTGCGTTCAGTTGGCTACCTGTGAATTGTGTCAGTCTTGTTACTTGTTATCGTAAATGTGGAATGGGTTGTTATGCTGCAGGACTTATAGTTGATTAATTCTCGGCGCCTGTTTAGTTTCTTGTTTGGTTATTTCTTGAGTTGAAGTCCTGTAGCATAATGGCCCAAGTCGTAGTGCTTCGTTCGTGTTTTGTGCTGTTTGTTGTTTTTCACTTTGACTAGTAAATTGAAGTATCTTTCGCGATCGGGTTTTTAATGTTTAGATTCAGGTAACTTCTGTAATTTATCAGCAATTGATTAATTGAGAGAGAGAGATAGGCAGACATGTAAATTCTATTAGTTTTGTTTACTTGTTAATTAATCTTTATAGGCGTGCAATTTGATGGTTAGATTTTGACAGACCGAGAATGTATACCATGGCAGATAAATAATAGTACACGAATTGGATATTTTACATGCACCTTATGTACCTGATGTATGAGACTTGTGCGAGGGTTTTAGTAGATGTGTGCATACTACTGAGGTAGGTTATGCTGGTGTTTGTGGTTGGGTGTAGGGGCGAGTGTCCCCCGAGTTTTAATTATTTGTATTTAGGGGCGTGTGTCCCCACGATTTATGTCAGGGTTAGCTACTGAGGAATGGGACTCAGCTTATGTTGTGTGAGCTAGTTCCTTATGAGGACAGGGCTAGCCGATGTTTAGTTATTGTCTTTGCTAAACCCTACTCAGGATTCTCGACTATGGCTTCTTGATATTTCTTGTTGTTCAACTTTAAACTTGATTTCATTTGCACGCCTGTTAATAGTATTTTGTAAAGTTAATGTTCAATGTTATTTGTTTAATTTTTGATGTTTTCATTTATGTTGACTATTCGAATATGTATAATCGTCAAGGTCATGTAATTGGTTATGTTGATCCTTTGTTAAGATATTTTGAGTTCGAGTAAATCCCTGATGGGATTGAATCCGACCTTTGGTCTTTCTTTGAAGTTGAAGCTATATGAAAATATCCCTATTTCATGATTGCAAAATAATAATGACTTTGCTTGCAGATTATGCTAATGATTAACTGGTACTGCCACACTGAGACTTGAGGAGGTTATGAGTTCTATCTTCGTGAGATTTGAAGATATATCCTTGCCTAGGCGTGCTTGCGAATATTAGGGAGTTGAAACCCACGTTTCTGCTACTGTGTATTTGTTAGTTGCCATCGCCGACGTTGAGGTTAGCCCCGATGAAGGGGAAGTGATGGTACAACTGCTTCATTGCGAATCATTGAAAAGCTACTGCGGTAATCACTGACTGCTACCTGATCCCGAATTAAAGTGTAAGGAGCTCCAACAGTGTTGACATAAGTCCAACTCATCTGACGACAGCGCAATACTCAAAATTGTTTGGAACTATTGGCGAATTTTTAAATCACTCCTAAGCTACCCCTCACATGGTCACAATTATCTATTATCGCATATTTAAATGGTCAGGTAACCGTTTACTACTTAATACGCATAATAAAACTGCGCACATCGAAAGAACTGTGACATTTTGTGAATTTTTTATTGTATTTTAGTAAGCAACACATATTGCTACAGTGTATTTTTTTTTTTTAATTCTTGGCAAGTTACAAAACCAAAATAACTACGCTGTTGGCTTGATGTTACACTGTTAGGAAAACAATTCCGTGAAATTACGGAAAGTACGAGTAATAAATTATCCATAAGTCTTCCTAAAATCACGGACACTCAATTTTAATGCGTAAAAAACTGTTCCGTAAAATTACTAGCAATACGTTTTTTGAAAGTGATAGTAATTGTTGTAAGTTACTTTTAAATTACTGGCACTCCAGATATAAAAATACCAAATTTTCTTCTGTGTTGCCATTTCTCGAAATCTTTATGTAACATACTGTAAGCAGAGAAAATTCTAAGAAGCTAAATAAAATATGCGTTATCATTGTAGAAACATATTTCCGTGAATTTACAGAAATTTTTAACAATGTAGGGAGCCTCGGGTACATTCTGATAGATTCCTCCACCTTTAGGATTCTACTAAGACGTTATTCACAAACACTTCTGACTTTATTATTTATCAGCGTTATTTTCGTGTGATTAGTTATAATTCGTGGGTTCAATTACATGTCTTCAGAAGTTCAAACAGATTAAATCAGAAAAGAACGAATAATAATCAGTGCAATAATAGTGCTTTGAAAATTCGCTATTTCCATGATTCGCCCAAATGTCGGCTGGCATCACACACATGCGTTTAGGGTCAAATGTGTTTAAACACCCCTAACCTCACAAACCTTATCGCAACGACCACCACTTACACCACCACCATCAATTTCGTCATGAAATTTCCGTCACCAAAATTTTATGTCCGCAAAAAAAAATTGGTTTCCTGACGTCACTGCACAACTATTTACGGGGTTCCTTTCACATCTGTCAGTGATTTCAGATATGCTGCCAACATATTGCACGTCTGCTGTAGTAGTCACGGCAAGTTACAGCAATTATCGCCGAGAGAACGTACCTACCTCTATGAGCTAGATCGATCGCTGTTCTAAACAAGGCAAGAGAAGTGAAAGGGACAGAGCGTAAAGCGGAAGGTGACAATATTAAATAGCTGGCTGAATTAAAACCAAAGGCGTCAGCTGTATTCGATTTTACTCCATGCAAACGTACACCAGTCTTGTATTATTATGTCCTGGAACATCACTCCATTTTCAGCGCATTCTTAATTTAACCCCGTTCCCTCCAAAAAAAAAAAAAACAGATGAAACGTAAAGTTTAACAACCCCAAGATCTGATCTAGAAAGACTTAGATGGACATGAAAATGAACAACTTTGCAGCCAAATATTTACGAGACACGTAGTCAACCAAACGTCTTGCATTCCCAGGAGGCCAAACTAATCAACGAATTACTAAATGTATGCGACTAACATTCAAATTAATGCACCCTTATTATGCCAGGAAAATTGCGGAAGAGTAAAGAAAAAGTCTCATAAATAACTTCGTTTGCCAGAAAGACAAAGACTGCGTAGATGTGTTTTGCAGAATATCACAAGCATGTAACCATTAATGTGAATATTAGGAGGTTTGTACACTATTAGACATGGTACTAACCATACTAAAGTGACATGATTACAAGTGCAGCTCCGTAAGGTGTACGAAACAAAATTATTGCTGTGTATGTCCTCACCCTAGAGGGCAATAACCACTTCTACATAAAGTTGTACTCATTTATTAAGACTCTGGATATCGTGAAGGTTATCTGTGCCCATGCTTCGATAAGTGGTTAAAAGAAATCAGCTATTGTCGAGGGAGTCATGTGGCAGACAAGTTGTCACTTGATAATGAGCTAAACATCAGACAATGTGCAGTATAGGGCTGGCTCAGAATATATGGGACTATGCAAAAATCTGACAACCGCCGTTATGTAATAGCTTCTTGTCAGTGAACCATCGATTCAAACATAGCATACCATAATATCAGATACTCAGTTGGTATTATAGAGCTGAATGCTTCACTCCTACATACATGCACCATGGTGCGGCAAGACACGGATGCAACTATAGGTGTTTTGGGATAAAGTGAGCACTTTTGATACCATAGTTACTTTATTTCTTTTTCAGATCATTTATAGTTTCCTGACACTTTTTAATATAACCAAAGCTACCTAACAGTCAAAGTGTATTGATTATACTTAGAGACACTGAAAAATCGCGAAAATGTTTAAAATAGTCTCCAATAAACTATAGTATATTCACCGTGACACGGGTGAAAAGTTTAGTAGCAAATCACTCACGCTTTGTGTTCAAGCTGTACAGTTCTAACTGGGCCTGTTGTAGAGGGAAGCAATGCTTCAATAAAACGACAGCCAATATAGACACAAAATATTCAGTGTTATGTACAGCATGTTGGAGCCTAGCAAGTAATCATCTTTTCCCGCGATTTTCCAGTGTCTCTAATTATACTACACTGAAAAGTTAACATTTGAGATCCCTACAAATAATAATTTTTAAATATTGTATAGACAAGACTGTCTTCAAAAGTGCTCTCTTTATGGCAAACCACCTATATGATAACTGTAAGCAGAATCTATGGCATTAGCCCTTTCAGTCCCAATTTCCCACGTACCATTGCAGCCGTGGGACTCCTGAGTTGAAAAATCAGTTTCAGTCACATTGATTTATAATTGGACTAGATTCCCACTATTCTGCAGAATGCGATAAACCATGCTGCGAACATACAGGCTGTATCAGTGCAGCGATTACAAACTTTCAGGAGAGATAGAGTACACCCAGACAATGGGAACTCACATATCAATGCATGGTCGGAAAAGGCTTTCCTGGCGCCTTAGTGAAGACAGAAAACACTGGAAAGAAAGAGCCAAACAAGATGAGAAAACCTGTCATTCCTCGGCCCACTGATCCTGCTGTACAGCCATTTCACTGTGTGTTTCTTCAAAACCAGTAGCTAGGGAAAGGAATATTTCACGAGTTCAGTGAATTGCATGTTATAATCCACTGTTCTGTGTACACTCCTCAAGCCCCGACCAATTGCCCATCAGCTGCCACTCACTGTAACAACAGACAATGGACGATCAGATGGGGACCTGAGACTTCGTAGAGTGGATTCTCAATGAGCTCGCGTATTTTCCTTTCCATACTAATACAGTTTAAAGTTACTTGTGTTTTAATTTAATTCTAACTATGTATTTTTTATTCTATAATTTCACTTACATATTCTAATGTTGCTAACACTGGTTTAATACCATAATAATTCAGCATGGCAGTAAAGTTACTTTTTATGTAATTCATACGTAACTGTATGTATAGCAATATATTATTTTACTTACACATTCTAATCAGGCTAACGCTTGTTTCTTAAAGTAAGGCACTATTTCATATGTGCCGTATTGTATTTGGTATGTTAACATTGTATCTTAAAATCTATCTCTCACTGTTGTAATCAGTAATTTAACTTTAATTTGACACAAACTATGTTCCAACTGTCCACTGGTAGACAACTAGATCAAATGTGCCGTTTAAATGTAAATTAATAGCCGATTTTGCAGTATGTTAATTCACAGTTCCGACTTTAAACAATTCTCCGCGGTCACAGGGAAAGGCAATTCGAATGATTTCCATGTTCTTCAACAAGACTTGCTGACTAAGTTTGTAAATGCGATGGCGGGGTAAGGACAGTGTCATAACCTCTACGAGGATTTAAGATCTTCGTGTACATAAACAGTTTATCAGGCTCGTAGAGTTTTTAGGCCACGGATTAACCTAACATTCAATTTCAGTGAGTTTGTATTCAAAGAGAAATTTCGAATTAGCAAGAAAACACCTGAATACACTATAAATAGGGTAGCCCACCGGTTGCAGTCAGAAACAAAAATAAATCATGCTCTCACTCCTGAAGAACAACTTTTGTGTGCATTGCATTGGCTGGGCACAGGAGCACAATATTACGTAAATGCAGATGTAAATAGAGTGTCACGTACTGATTCACACCTTCCTTGGAGAAGAGGTTCACTGGCCAACTGCATCCATCCTAGCAATCCCGCAGCTTTTCAAATGAGGGCAGCAAACGTTCCAAGGGTTGCTGAAGTTGTAAATGGGTCTCTTATCAAGATAGGTGCCCCACACGACAGTGAAGGTGCATTTGTAGACAGAAACGATGATCATTTAATCAATATAATGGTAGAGTGTGGACCCAATCTAGAATTTTTTATGCCAGTGCTCGGTGTCCAGGTTCGGTACATGATGCACGAGTACTACGGTGTTCATCATTGTCAGAACAGTGGGAAAATGGATGGAGGCCGTTTCCACATGCAGTACTACTGGGAGACAGTGGATACGGATTAAGGAAGTGGCTCATTACACCAAATTTCCCAGTATAAATACCTCAAACCAATGCACTTGCAAGATTTCTTCGAGCCTTTAAGTCTACCAGACGACTGGTCGAAAATGTGCTTGGTATTGTGAAAGAGAAGTTTCCATGCCTTAATCATATGAGAATGCAGCCAGTGTGAGCGTGTAACATAATCTTGTCTTGTATAATTTAGCATAACATTGAGAAACACCTGGGATCAGAGGTGTATGAACCATATGAAAACCATGCAAATGTAGAAGACGAGGAGGGGGAAGCCCAAGAGTATGTTGAAGCAGTCGATCCAGAGGCAATTGTAGTATTGCAAGAACTGATATACGTGTTCGAAGATTAAGTGGTTTATTTGTTACGAGCAGCATATATACCAAACGACATGTTGATTTGTATAAGACACTGAAATGTTTACATTATTAATTAATCAAGTATTCACCTTACTATTTATAAAACACTAATAAGAAGAATTATGTAACAATATAGATAACCATTAACTATGAACATATGTTTCAATGTCAAGAAGTGTCCTCTTTCTTTCTTTTTATTAAACACAGTGAACAGACATTATACATTAGGTAGAAATGCTAAGTTGTACAACATTATTACGGACACATTTACGTATAATTTAGTTATTGTCCCCTGTACTGTTTACAATGGCAATAGCGTCATCAATTATACTGTTTGAAGCATCAAATTGCAACATTTCAGTGTTAACAGGAAACGTAAATGATGTTGAATAATTTGTAAAATGAGCTGTAAATTCTGATGGCAGAAGGCCTGCTTCTATCTCCATTTTCCATAACTCTAGATCCATTTTATATGTTTCTCGCTTTGTTGTTTCGAGTTTTTGTTCCAGTAAATAAGTCTGCAGTCTCAATTTTTTTGTTCTTAACCATTCATATTCATTTTTTTGCAGATTGTGTTTGCACCTGCGCTTGGAGATGGTGCTTGATGAGAACCACTGAAATTGTCCCGATACAGTTGAGCACAATGGTTCAACAACTACAGAGGTTTCATTATTTCCAATACCTTCTTCAGTTATATTTGTTAGTTCCTCGTTGTATGCAAATGAAATGGCAGCTTGATTAGTCCCAGAAAATTCAGGAGCCATTATTCCTTCCAGAACAGGTGATTCTTTTCTAGTAATGTCCATGATAATATTATCAGCCTCATCATAAATACATTTCTTCCCGCCTTCACTTTCTGTTTTTGCTCTATTATCTTTTTTTCCTGCAAATGTGAAAAAGAGTCGTTTGAGTAATGGACTTATTTTTTAAAAACATGCTACTATTACTAAGGTCGTGTTCCGTTATTATCACAGACACACGTGCATGCAAAATCACAAAATGATGTTTTGTACCTCTATGTGTGCATACATAAATCCCACACAACTTCCATTTATCAATTTGCGGTAAAATTTCATTTTTAGTCTTGCAACTACTAACAACAGATACAATTCGCGACTGTAAAATAAGTTTGTTAACTATACCGTAAAGTGGGTATACTTTGTACCAGAATGGGTAACTTATTTTCACCACTAAAAATATTTGTTTCTATAGGTCGTTTGGTGAAATAAAGGTACATCACGACTGGGTATTCAAAACATTGTAATTTATACCATCAAATAGAATTACTTGTCTTTCAACTATCAGCATAGAAAATGTATTTTTGGTGGTGCAAAATTACACATGCTTTTGCAAAGTATAGGCTACTCAGTTTAGTACCTAATAATTCAACTATTGTAGGTAACTAAATATGAAGTGTAATGAAACATTAGGGCAACTTGTTACAAACACTTAAATATTATGCCTCCATGTTCAAAGCTAACCTATCAATAAAGTAGTAGATATTCGGTCCTTCATTACTAACCAAAGTTGGTTTTATATTGTTTATTTTTATTTGAATGACAATACATTTTCCAAATTAATAGTTACATGTGACAGAACACGACATAACACCAACAATTGTTCTCCTGCGCCAGTTTTGCCATGTTGTATCCCTCATGTACTTCCAGTCCCTCGAAAAGACTCCGATGGCCTTAGCTATTTCCATTACTCATTTCCATGTCTCTACTTTCTGTTCATGTGTCAACTGAGATGAAAATCTCCCAAATAATACTTCCTTCTCCTCTCGAATAAGGTTTAAGATAGCAATCTTATCCCCAGTACTGCGCAGGATACCGTATGATACTGTTTGAATGCCCGTTATGTACACCACAGTCGTATTTACTGCTTAATTCATTGTGGTACAAATATATTGTTCACGAATCGCATATATGGCAGAGATCGATTAATGCACGCAGAACTGAGGACCCTCTAGTGTGCAATTATTGAAACTTACGTTTTGACATACGTTGTCGCGTTTATAAAACGGTTATTTTAAGTCTGACAATTTAAAACTATTTGCCTGTCAAGTAAGAAGAACTAATATTTTATATGAAGCATACTTTTATCATGACATATCGACATATTTGTCAGTTTTAACATAATTGTCATATATGTCACACTTGTCCAGTTTTATGAAATAGGCCCCTGGTGTTGCAATCAGTATATCAGTACTGTTCGCTCTATTCGGAGGTTATACATTATTTAATTTCTGTTAACATGTTAGCATGTCATGTAATTTTTTTTTAAGTTCTAGTGTTTTGCTGAAGATGATCTTGCCTGATTCCGTAAAAAAAAAAAAAAAGAAACATCTTTAATAAATGTGTTTTCATGCAAATTTTATTAATTATATCTTCTTTATTGACACCATAAGTTTTCACAGTAAATTATAGTGCATCTTGTTACATATATTTAACTTCAGTGTTGCATTGTTTGTTTAGGTATGAAGTCTAAAGTCAATAAGATACTAAATTCGTAAAAAGTAAATTCATGAAAAATATGTGAAACCTGTAGAAAATTAATACAAAACCACTTTGGAGACGGCAAGTCACATGACTGTAATTTATTTACGCTTTATCACACAGAACAAATTCAGGACGAAAGATAAACGATTCGTTTATGTGCTGTATGTATATGTTATACTTTCAGCAGGTACAGTTTCACCGTAGCAGCTACCAGTGCACTGTGACAAGAAATGTTTGTTTTTCCATGGTCGCACCTGGACAATCCTCAAGAAAGTCGCCTGTTCGTAGAAGCTTTCAACCAACGCGTCAGCTGCGTGACCTGGCCTTAAGTTTCCGAGACGTGACGTTGCCCATTGTAAGTGTTACGTATCGAAAAATTAAGCCAGGTCCGTTGGTGACAACATCGGAAATTCTACACACTCTGCCTTAGAAGGCAACGCAGTCTCCATGACGAAGAACACCGTTCCAGTTCACGTTAATTTTAAGATATTGAAATGGTTGCCTTAATTTCTGCTCTCTACTTGCAAATAAACAAAAAACTCTGTGAAGTCAGTAAAATCTCTTTTAATGTACTCATAAGTACTAAAAGATTTTTGATCGTAGGCTATAAGAATGTATTTATTTGAGGTAAATATGTGTGTACTTATAATGGCATTTGTAACCTATTATGTACGGACAATTTTTTTTTCTGGCTATGTCTCATGTGAACGCATAAATTTATATTCAGAGTAAATCAGCTGGAGAAAAATATTAACTTTGAAAATATTTTAGAATTAGCAAATCTCACGGAATTCAAATAAAATATCAATGTCCCCATTAAAAACGGTATTGCAATAATATGTTAATGATGTTATGGTTGGAATCTTTACAATTCAAACCAGGTTCGGATTCTGTACCAAATCAGTTAGCATAGCCTATGTTCTACTCCTACAAAAAAACGCTACTTATACGGTATGATAGTAGCATCTTAAGTTTTCAATTAATTTTTACTGTGTGTTGCTATTTTATTATGTATTTTGGAAGTGTTTTTATGACGTATTTTAGACATTATCTTTATTATAAACAAGACTTTGTTATTTTCAATTGGTTTTGATTATGTTCACATGCTAAATCCACTTGTGACATGAACATGAATGTTGTTATTTAACATTTACACCCTACGGCACTCAATACGCCTTGATTGGGTTCTGTGAGATGATATATTAAATAGCAGTTTAGTAAATTAAAAAAATCTAATATTCCTAAGTTTGATGATGAGAATTTGTTTTGTAGAAAACGCTGTTCTCTTCCTGCAAGGAATCATAATAGTAATATAAATTGTACTTTATATTTTAAAACTTCCAACTTTGTACCCTGTGTCATATCTGTAATTGTGCTATAGCTAGCTGTTAACATGTGGGTTCAGTAATATTTTAAGTTTGTGTAACTAATATGATAGTGACTTTCTTATTTAAAACTGTAGTAGTCATTAATAAATTCAAGTAATAAATTTCCTTTAGGATAAACTATTGCCTATTTTCCTCTGTCATAAATTATGCTTGTTTAGTTAACAAATATAATATTTTATTCTGTATTGAAACGGCTTTAAGATATATGTCTGGTTGTGACGGTTTTATCAAGTTTTACCCAGCATGCTCTCGTTCCGAACCTAGATAATTCGTTAGTCTCTTCTCCTTTGCTCACCCTTCCAAGCTTGCGAGTTCTTTTATCGCTTTTCCTTTCTTATTGTGCACCCTTTTATCTACTTGGCCTCATTCCCTTCGGATGCACATACCATAAAAGTTTTTTCTAGGACGTCTGGGTTCCTGTAATCCCAGCTTCCATTGTACGCTACACAGATTATTAGACGATCCGTAGCGTCTGGAGATGATTATGTAATCCTATGATAAACATTGTTTACATTCCACTTTATAGGTTGCTTATACGAAATGAGAGTTATTTAATAGCTGCTAGTCATTAAAAATTGTTTGCTCTAAATTATAAACTTCTTATGAAAAAAATGCACTCAAGTTTAGTGAAGTTGAATTGGTGGCTATATTACCAGTCGACCGATTGACCATAATTAAATTTCCAAATTCGCTTTATATTAAAGTTCTCATAACCCTACTGTACTAACCTTTAAACAAGTAGGCCTGCGTTCCTTTAACACAGAAAGTTGTTATATAAGTGAATATACAGGCTGTCCATTAAGTCCCGTTACCATTTCAAAAAAAGATAGGCCCGCGGTGTGACCGAATGGTCATACCATTTGCCACGCACCAAGGCGATCCGGGTTCGATTCTCGGAGGTGTAGGCCCCTGGATTTTCGCATGTGTGAATCGTACCGGACGATGCCGTTGGTCCGCCGGATTTTCTCGGGGATCTCCCGCTTCCTCCGACCCTTCATTCCGGTGCTGCTCCATGCTCACCTGTCACCACTCACCAGCGTTGAAGACCTCGATGTTAAACGCTGACCAAAATCTCTCTCACTCACCGTTTAAAAAATTCATAGAATGGAAAATATTATAGCTAGAGCATCGCAGTTTGTTTTATAATGTTCTGCAGCTCTGAAAGTTTGTTTTGATACCTCTGAATTTTAATGTGTATCCCTTTGTAGTTCGTAAAATATCTATGTGATATTTGAGTTCCGACCATGTGTTGATCAGCATTTTTATTCACAACGGTTCCAAACGCTTCGTTCATATTCACGAAGAGTTGCAATGCCGTTGACTATTGTCCTGTACGTACACTAGCCTTGATTGACATGCCCCAAAAATTAGATTAGGGGACGGAGTTATATGAGGAAAATGCGGGGGTCAAACGATTCAGTTTAATAATCATGATCCTTTCACCTTCCACGGAATTTTTCATTAATAACATTTTGAACGTTGAAGCCGCAATGTAGAATGAACCTACGTGCTGGAAGACGGTGGAGGGTTGCAACTTTTCGACCTCTGGTAGCAAGAACAGTTCAAGCATATCCAGGTGAACTACTGCCATTATTATTGTTCTCTCTGCGAAAAAAATGTGCTGCTGTCACCTGTTTAACCATTAGTCTACGCTAAAGCTTCGAGCTATCACGAATGTGCTGACGTATGCTGTCTGGATTTTTGGAGCCCTAAATCCAAATGTTATGGCGATTAGTATGTCCTAAAATTTTGGAGACTTCATCATCTGTTAAACTGGATATTTTCTTGTAATAACTGTCTTACTAAATGGAGGCCAGCATGGAACGTGCAAATGCGTACCGAGGAGGGAGATTATTTGACTGGCAACGCTTGATTTAGACATAGGTAGGCTCCCATTTCTTAGGAATGTCGGAGATGTGCGTTCTGCACACCGGATGACATATTTAGTGACTTGATAGCTAGATTAGTATTATAGTAAAACCAATAATCACATTTAAATTCACGAGAACAAAATACCGTAGCTAGTATATTCTGGCTTTCTTTAAGAGTAAAACAAACGTTAATGAGCAAATTTTTCGATATGAAACATAATTAACCTAGTAGACCTGACAAATTTTACAAAACATTTTGTAATTTTATAAAAAAATTTTTTGGAAACTAGTTCCTAAAAATTTTTTTAACACTACAAAAAAAGTGTTGTAAACTTAACCAGAAATTAGCTGTAAATATACAAAATTTGTTTGTATATTTACAGAAATATTTGTAAATATACAAATAAGTTTGTAAAAATACAAGTTTTTTGTAAATTTTACAAAAAGTCTTTGTAGTGTTACCAAAAACTTTTTTGGAAACAGGTTTCCAAAATATCTTTTTTTGTAAAAGTACAAATTGTTTTTACTGTGTATGGTGTCACATGCAGTCAAATGAGAGATGTGTCTGAATGAAGACACGCTGCCAATACCAACGAAGCAGAACTGCCAATGTGCATGTAAGACATTGAAACAAAATGTTGCAAAAATCTTTTCGCGACAAAATCGTGGCTCTAATCATGAGGAAAGAAAATGGAATAATTGGGAAACTTACAGAAGACTAATTTCTTTTTGACTAAACGGTAACTTACAGAAGACCAAATCATTCTTGACTAAACGGTAAACTGTAATTTGGTACATACGCTCTCCGGATGTTAATCAGCCTCTTTAATAAGACGACTTTCATACTGCAATAACCTAAGTTTCGTTATAGTGAAGTCATTCATGTAAATATAATTTTATCACACTACACAAATCGTATTAATAGGTCGTTTTTTTTAGTGCCAGCTAAGTATGCTGTGCTCAGTTTTCAGTTTGTTTTTAAGTGTAGTATTTATATCACCGTCTCAGTGTAGTTTAGTAGTTATAACTCAAGGACTAGCTTCTGTGTAACATAATTAGAGAGGATGGTTTATCGCGGGAAAACTTGACTGTTGGCTGGGTTTCAACGTACGTTCAGTTTACTAGAAGATGACTGGCTTTCGCTTTTATATGGAGCTGTTGCCCTATTTGACTGATCCTATAAAAATCCCGCTGTTATAATATTCATATGTTAACAGTGGGATTTTTATAGGATCAGTCAAATAGGGCAACAGCTCCATATAAAAGGGAAAGCCAGTCATCTTCTAGTAAACTGAACGTACGTCGAAATAGCCAACAGTCAAGTTTTCCCGCGATAAATCGTCCTCTCTAATTATGTTACACAGAAGCTAGTCCTTGAGTTATAACTACTAAACTACACTGAGACGGTGATATAAATACTACACTTAAAAATCATATGTTTTGTGATTAACTACAGAGTTTCCAAGGGTATGTTGGTACAAAATATTTTCACGGTATACCATCATCTCTGAACTCAATATTTAAAAATATATAGCCTATTCGAAACTGCCTGTGATAACAATTTTTTTTTTTTTTAGTCTTGCCCTGAATGTAGCTAGGCCTATGGTTAAACAAAGCTAAAGTGGTTATCTTTTGTAGAAAGTAAATTACTTAAGCAAATTGAAGAAGTCGGGAATTTACCCATATATTTCGTGTTTTATATGTATGGACCCCCTACTTTTGGTGAAAATATTCCTGCACGAGTTGGTTTCAGACATCATTTGCACATCTGCAGCCCTGCTTCATGGCCAGTGATTGGCTGTTTTTAACTTTTACTTATATTAACGTTTTACAGCAAAACACAGACGTATGATATCACAGTAGTCTTATTACCATTGGTACAGTAAGAAAATAAACGTATTTTCAAAAGGCACACTGCCAATAACAATGAAGCTAAAGAGCAGCAATGTAAACCATACGTGCGAAACTAGTCGCAATTAAAGAATAATACCGCCCTTATGCGCAGAGCGATAAATTAGCAAGCAGTTTTTTCTTTGTAGCAGGGCCACATCCAGGATTTGTGTTTGATGGAGCGGGATGGCGCTTTCCAAAACTGAGAATTTTATAAAGTAACACCTTTCCCCCAATAATGCTGTGGGTCAGGTGTCTGGAGATTCGAGACAAAAAAAATTAAGCAGTTATCGTATTTGGTAGAATAATTAATAACTGAATGCAGATAGAAACTTAATTTATTCAGTACATTTGTTATTTGGGAATTATTCTATATATTGATATTCTTTAAACATGTTTTATACTTTTCGGCAATGGAAAAGAAAGGGAGGAGGGGGTTTACTGAACAAAGGACCCCCCTCTTTTTTTCCATATGCCCGGCTATGTCCCTGTTTGTAGCTTTTTTATGGGTTTAAAAGTGTTGACCCTATAATTTTATTAGTGGGAAGAACGATGGAAAGTAAAACTAAAGTTTCTCTTTCGTAGTTTTACGAATCATGTGGTTATTTTATTTAGACACGTAAAGCATTTGATTAGAGCTTTTTTTTTTTTTTTTTTTTTTTTTTTTTTTTTTTTTTTTTTTTTTTTTTTTTTTTTTTTTTTTTTTTTTTTTTTTTTTTTTTTTTTTTTTTTTTTTTTTTTTAGCAATTTTGATGTCCCTCAAAAATGTTTATAGTAGACGTATTTAATTTTTTAGAAACGTAGAAGCATAATTTGAAATTTTCTTTTAGTAAATAAAGATATTTTGAACACACAGTTAAATCGTTTTCTGTACAACAAATAAATATTTTTCTTTGAGAATATTTAGCTTGCTGTAAAAAAATCTTGCCTTATACTAAACCAAATTGCAAATCTTATGTCTGGTGTCACTTAATTTTTTTCCTAAAATGTTATCCTTGAAAATATAATCTGTTTATTCGTAGCAAAGATAGTAATAATTTTCTATATAATGCTTTTGTTGAAATTGCCACAATTAACTTCACCATAAATATTTTAATTAGTTTATCTTACACCCTAATAGTAACAAAATTTTTGTTACCATTACTCTAACCTCTATACCAATTTTTATTTTTCGATGAACTTTGCAGTGGGTAATAATGAAACAAATTATATTCCTTGCAGCAACAATGATATTTTTGTGGCAAAGAAAGGATTCTTTAGAGTGTTTGTTGAGCATTTTAGTGTAAAACAAAACATACGTGACACGTAACATCGCAGTTCATGCGTTAGGTGAAGACTTACATAATTAGGTGCCATATAACGATCTATTGAATAGTAACGTTACATGCTAAATAAGTTCATATAGTTTAAAACCTAGCAGTGTTTTCAGTCTATGTAATCAGTTTATTGTATGCTCCATGTGTCAGAATGTGTGACGTATTTATTTATTCGTTTAGCACCGTAAGCCCTACTACTTGTACGTTTTTTTTTTCTTGGGTATTTTATCATAATATTGGTTCTACGCTTTTTTTAAAAGGAAGATTGGTAATTGAGACAAGTCAGTATTGTCGTGCACGAGGAAGATTGTCGGGGATATAGCCGTGGACAATATGAGAAGGCTGGTGAGAACATTAGGAGTTGTGCGGTCGACGAAGTATAAAAATATTAAAGCTTGTATGAACATGCAAAGTTTGGCAGCTTACGTGTGTAACTAGGTGACCTGTAGTTAGACAATACCCATAGTGTACTCTGAAACAGTCTCACTACCGCTTTAATACTGTCAGCATTATACTGAACTAGCCGATCAAAAGCAAGGTTTGCTGGTGCACACATATTTAAATCATTAAATAGGCCTAATTGTATTGCATTTAATTGTATGATTGAATCTGAAGTCCACGTTAGTCAATAATAAAATATTTACATTTTTGTTGCATGTAGTTCTTCCTGGCATCCACTATTCTACTTAAACTAACACTATGTAGTTTAGCCCTGAGGTAATTACAGTAAACTTCTAGTAAGTACGTTGTTGCTTAGTATCAGTTAGTGTTAGTAGTCATATGTTCAAACAAACATTACAAGTCTCATGCAATATACACACATCTGCGTTATCTGTAAGAGTATTCAGGATCATCAGTTAAAAGGTAATTTAACTAAATTGAATGAGATGGGTTTACACTTACAAAGGTTCTAGACTTTTCGCGAATGTCATATGAAACACACAATTTTTTTGTGCCATATAATTTATTACATGGGTGGGAATGCAAAATCAACGTCATATTATCCTCAATTATTTTTATTTTATACGTGGTATTTTGTTGGCAGACTTGTGTTAGTGGAATGTGTGTGTGTGTGTGTGTCGAGTTCCCTTCGGTTGTGTTCCAGAGGCTGACCTTGTACCGAAAAGCGGCCGCTGAGCTGATGGAACTCTCTGCTGTGGTCTTCCCAACATCGTTCTCTGAATCAAAGACTGTTTCTTAGGAAGCTATGGAGACTTTGCGAGGACAGCTGTGTTTCTCTGACGTCGCCGTAGTAATTCCAGCTTTTTAGGAAAAATTCTACAGTGACGTCAGAGTCACCACGGTGTTCCACTCTGCATGCGTTGTGTTGGAAGGATTTGCCTCTCAACATTTGATTGAAGTTAAAAAAAAATCGTGGTTAGTTTTAATATTGTTTGGTTTTTGTAAGACTTCGTATTTGTAGGTAGGGACCGGAAAAAAATTAGCTTGTTTACTGTCCTGTTGGCTAGCCTACAAGAATATCTGTGAACTCAAGCATATCACAGCTGTTCATTAGCTACTCGCTGACACTGTGAAATGGCCATGCGTTTAGTTGCATTTTTTACTGGCTCAGGGACTTTAGGAAGGTGTCAAATATGTCAAGGACCAATTGTGAAAGTGACACAAACGTACAAATGCTGGAATTCTAGGTTGTGCCTGAAAGAAAACGCGATTTTTTCAGGTGTCTATTTATACGTAGAGACGGGAAAATTTCGCGTGTTCACTGAGCTGTAGGCTAGCCTCCAAGAACATGTGTGTATTCAAGCAGACATTATCTACTCACTGGCTGCTCGATGACGCAGTGATATGGGCCTGTATTTAGTTGCTTCTGTACTATTAGCTAAGCGACTAGCAGGAAGTGTCAAATAAGTCACGGGCCAATTGCGAAAGTAGCACGAACTTACAGTTGCTGGAATTATAGCTTGGAGCCAAAATAAAACACGAATTTTTCGGGTACACGTCGTTTGTCCTAAAATCGTTTATCCTAATTTTAGGACAAATGCTTTTAGAACAAATAATTTTAGGACAAATGCTGTTTAGGATCAACGATTTTAGGACAAAAAAACTTAAGGACAAACGCAATTAGGATAAATGACTTTAGGACAAACGATTTTAGGACAAATGACTTTAGGACAAACTATTTTAGTTCAAATGTAGTTTAGGACAAACAACTTTAGGATAAACGAAATTAGGACAAACGATTTTAGGACAAATGAAATTAAAAAAATGAAATGTAATTTTTGGACAAATGAAATTAGGATAAACGACTTTAGGACAAACACCTTTTAGGACAAATTATTTTAGGACAAACGAAATTAAGATAAATGACTTAAGGACAAATGATTTTAGGACAAACGAAATTAGGACAAATGATTTTAGGACAAACGATTTTAGGACAAAAGAAATTAGGACGAACAATTTTAGGACAAACGAAATTAGGACAAACGAATTTAGGACAAACGATTTTAGGACAAACGAAACTAGGACAAACGATTTTAGGACAAACGAATTTAGGACAAACAACTTTTGGACAAACGAATTTAGGATAAATGACTTTAGGACAAACGATTTTAGGACAAATGAAGTCCAAGCAACAAAACCTTGAAAAATGGTTTTAGGACAAATGATTTTAGGACAAACGCCGCACCCCCAATTTTTCAGGTCTCTATTTATAGGCCATTCCAAGACGTGCATTTCACTCTCGTGAGAATCGACATTGCTGAGGCTGCACAATACTGGATCTACATAACGTAATCCTACGATCAAATGTTGGCCACCTATATGTTATCCACTATAGGGCTGTGGCACCGCTACTGATTACAGGTCAGAATCGTTGTCAAGCGGGTCACTTCACATTACGACTGCACTAGAAATTAGTTCTGCTGTTTTGTAACATTTAAGCACAAAGTTATCTATTAAGTACGTTTAAGCAGCTACGGTTCACTGTAAAGAATTTTTTAAACAGTATGAGAAGTAATTAAACCATACACAATATGAGACACCATACTTTAGGTTGAAAACAGAGCAATAGTTTACCGCTGTCACTATTCAAGTCTAGTAAAATTTGTCTTCATATTTCTGTTTACTTAAAATTCATAAAATCGCTACCATTGAAATGTGGGAAACAAACTGTACGCATTTTGCTTAACATTTTTATACATCGGTGTTTTAAATTTACAAATAATTTTTACAGTGTACAGTTTAAGAAGCACCCATCGAGTAGATGTCCTTGCGGCCTTGAAGAGTATTTTATGTCTTGGAACAAACACGGACCAAGTAACCAATATGGTTATACTCAGGGCAGTCATTAGAAGTGACGAGACTAGCCTCGACAGCGCAAAAATTTAACGTGAGGCTTTAAACTAGAAACTTGGGTAGAATTTCCAATCTTCCAAACATAACGGTGCCCTAAATTAACTGCCGCTTTTAAGACAACCTGGGAATCAAACAAGACTTGTCATGTAATTGAGTAAACCAACTTAACCTCCGCACGTTAAATCTCACAGCCATTTAATAGCTGCCAGCAGATTACTTAATATCTTCCCAGCACTTGAATAAGAGTAGGCCTACTGATACAAGCAATGATTTTATATTTTACAGAGTATACGTATACACACTAAATCAGTTAATATTCACTTAGCATGAGTAGTATTTACTGACAGCGGATGAAGTAAATTTATATCGACCGAGTAGACAATACGTAAGCTAGGGTATCGCACCTTACATTCAGGCTTATAATTGGGTGCTCGTAAACATCTGCTCGCCCTGAAGTACGACATGGAATAATGTCCTACAATGGAGAAGCGCCAGAATGAGAAGGGTGGGGGAAACGGGAGATCTCGAGAAAACCCACTGACCAGCTGCTTCACCTGACACTATTCCCACATGCGAAAATCGGAGAACCGACACCGCTGGGGATCGAACCCGGATTGCCTTGGTAGGAGGCGAGTGGTCTGACCACATCAGAGAATGAGTAAATCAGTGAAAACCACTGATATTAATTAAGTATGAACCCATTCCGATTTACAGCGGAGACGTTTAAAAAGTGAATCAGTGAATATCCTTCGTTGATTATCCGTGGCATTTGACTGAATTAATTTGTTGAATGCGAGTGAGTGAGAGATTTTGTTGACGCAGCGCCGGAATGAAGGGGCGGAGGAAACGGGAGATTCCCGAGAAAACCCGCCAACTAGCGACATCGTCCGGCACGATTCTCACACGCGAAAATCCGGGGACCAACCCCACCGGTTAATAGAACCCGGGTCGCCTTAGTGGGATGCGCCGAAACTTCTCCGTCGGGAGTTGGTAGGTATAAAACAGCATATACACAAACATTTACTGATCTAATTTATAACGTGGAATGATTGCTAAAAACAAACTGAAACTTTTCGCGTTATAGTTTGTTGCAATAATTCCTGGCAAAATTCGCGTTTGTTTTTGGTGACGTACTTGATTTCGCTGACATGTACACACCAGAGCACAATCTGTAATATTCCTCTGGTCATGGGTAGGGCACCCGAAGTCTCCGTGAAAAGATTTTTGAACCACTTTGTCTCAATGACTTATGTGCTCATCTTCAGTTATCTGGTTTGAGATGATGGTATATCGCGAAAATATTTTGGGCCAACATACCCTTAAAACGCTGCAGTTTCTTGCAACATATATGATTGAGTAATGTACGTCCGACACAACGTAGCTGTCTGCAGACCAATAACAGGCATCAAATATTACAATAGTGGTATTCTTATTGGCTCAGTGAAATAGGGCAACAGCCCAACGTGTAAGAGAAAGCCAGTTCTGCACTGAAATACACGTATTGCAGACGATAAAATGCAATCCAGATTATATCTATATGCTTACTTCAACAAAATATTCCGTAAAAAGAAAGATGTTCTTTGCTCCTTCTACAGAACATATTGTTATGGTAACAATATAAATAGTACCTACAACAGAACTGGATTGCTATCCCTATTTTAACATAAATATTTTATCGTCAACAATACGTTTCTTTCAGTGTTGTAAAGCTGAACGTGTGTTGAAATCCAGCAAACAGTCAAGTTTTCCCGCGATAAACCATCATCTCTATTCATGGTTACTGCCTGCTTGTATTTGTACATCACCTTCTTTCATTTGACTGTGCCAATCAGAGCAAGGATAACTGCGATATCATACGTCTGTAATTTGCGGATAGAGCCGCCAAAACGTTTAAACATCCAATCACTGGCCTCGAAGCAGAGCTGCAGGTGTGTGCATAATGCACCGAAACAAAGTGGTGCAGAAATCTTTTTTGGAAAACTTTGTGTCCCTAGTTATGAGCCTCTAAGTAATATCATTCGCGTGTGTGATCGCTTTACAGGTGTGATCGCTTTACAGGATGTTGGTCACACTGCCATAGAACTATTTTGGTTGGAGGATATTCTTCGCAAGTCACAATACTTTCGGCGAATGGAAGTCGACGAATTATCCTACAACTGTTTGGAGTCTTAGTTGGAGTTAGCTTGCATCAGTAAAATTTAGCATCGCCTCCAATTTGAATAACATTCTTACTCCGATCCATGTATCTAAATGAGTATATAGTACAGGCAACGCCGTGAGTCATTATTTGAAGAGACGTTATATTTAAAATTATTGTTAGTGGGAGTTTCCTTTTGTGACTGGGCGAGTGTTCATGAACCGTATCCGGAACCCAATAGAATCCTGCATGATAACACTTACTGACTCCCACGCAAACTTGTCAGAACTCCAACGTCCACCCACTGGAGCATCAGCAAATTAACAAGCAGCTGAAGATACACAGGACTTTGGAGTCTAGCTGGCAGGCTGTTGTACCCACGAAATTTTCGGGTCTCTAGTTTAGGAGTCGCTGTATCCATATCTCGAGAGAAACAGTTCACAGCGTTTATATTCGGCCATCGATACCGTGCAGATCGGTACTGGGTCGAATATGACGTCTGTAACTATCCCACTCGGTTTTACAGGAGCAATAGGCCTACCTGAGGATCTGACTGGCCAATGTACCTTTACATCAGCTAATCAGGGTTTGTTACAATAAGACACATAATCATGCATAAAAATTTTTAAACAGTGTCTTGTTTATATACGGATTTTCATTGTTCATTAGAGATACTGTTTATTTTTTTAAAGAAAACGAGACTTCCATTCGATTTTTTCGAGCTGTGAAGAATTATCATAGTATGCAATTGTACTAATTGTTTTAGATGTTTATTAGATTGTTTGTTATTTTATAGCATAGGTGTACTGCTCGTCTGTGATTTGTCGTTACTTTTGATTTATGCTTTACTTCACTGCATTATGCTCTTGTATTCAGACAAATGCCGCTTCAAACGTGCGAGCAATAAGACAGGACATAACAGGTTAAAGTTATAACACAAAAATAACTACTATTATGGGGCTGTGGTTGGTGCGTTGGCTAGGGCACATGCCTCTCACCAAGGCTATCTGAGTTCAGTTCCCGGCGGGGTTGATACCCGGATTCTAGCATGTGGGAATCGTGCCGGACGATGCCGCTGGTCGATGGGTTTTCTAGGAGACCACCGGCATCCTCTCCCCCTTCCAATTTCGACGCCTCTCCATTACGGGGCCCCTTTCTATGTCATCATTCAGGGCTCCGGGGTGCAACACACTGTAAAAAGAACTCCAAACAATGTTTAGGAAGTAATTAACCTTAACGCAGCGTGGTTCATTACCGTTCTTCCGTATTGTAAATATGCAAACTTTTACAGTTGTTACAGTACAAGGCTGGTAACTTCAGTATACATTTGACTGTTTTATGTGGAAAATTTTCAAACTATTTTTTAGAGTGATGGATTTCCTAGGGTACACTCCTTATACGATATTTATTTCTTCACTGTTACTATCTTTGTAAAGGGTAGTTCAATTTTTCGTTCGTTTAGATGAATGTACTCTCAAAACCGTATTCGTTTCATTGCCCGCGCGTCACAATATAGGTTATAGCATGTTCAGAAACGGCCGTTTAATATGATCACCATGCGGATCCTCGGCTGAATCAGATACTTAACTGTCAGTGGCAAAATATTATACGACGACGTTTTACGAGCGCACCACGTGGCAACAGGGCGTTACATCGAGTAAATGTAAATCATGTTTGGACTGCTCGGGATTTGAACCTGCTATGTCATATGTGGATTGTAAGAGGGGTCTTACTCCGTGCCGCATTGTGCACGTAAAATGTGATAGTAAAATATTTTTCCACTAGCATTTTCGTCTCCACACTCTAAAAAATTGTTTGTAAATTTATCAGACGTGCGTATAGGAACGCTAAGAAAGTAGGTATGGTAGGATTGTTTCCCAGACATCCATGGTATCACTCCTAAACTTTTTATAAAACAGTCAAATGTATACTGAAGTTACCAGACTTGTATTGTAGCAACTGTAAAAGTTTGCATATTTACAAGACGGAAGTACGGTAATTGTCCCATACTGCGTCTGGGATAATAACTTCCTAAACATTTAAGGAAGTTTTTTCAATTTAACCTAAGATTCGTCTAGTGTGCTTATACAGTCTGTTCCCTGACATCCTGTATAGTCCACTTTTTGGCTGGGTTAACAAGAAATAGATCCTAACCACGTGCTAGATACATTCCGTATTTACATGAAGATTTACGAGCAATTTTATCATCCTTGTGATGAACACTGGTTCAAAGAAAGCGACCACTTGACCTACACATGCTCAAGCTCGTATTTTTACATCGCTGCTCACATCAATTTAAAACATTCTCGTATCAAGAATTACTAACGCGTAAGTTATGGGACACTTGTCTCTCTATACAACTTTGCGAAGAAGTCAACAGGAAACCAGATGAATCTGACTCCTCATATCCTAACTGAGAAGAACAAGCAGTGACCGCCAAAAAAGTTGTGGACGGATTTTAGTGTAGAAGCAACTAAACTTAATTTCATGTAATTAGTAGTTCTTAATGTTAGCTGAAGAAAATATCATATCTATTGAAATAATACAGGTTTAATAGACAATTTCGTTGACATCGGCAATTAACTAATTTCACATTTCACGAAAAAAAAAAAAAACAAAAAAAAACACCGTTTTCTGTACTTACACATAAAACTAAATGTTGTTTATCACAAAATATTTCTTTAGAATCTAACCAAAACTAATTTTGTAGCAATAAACCCTGCATCATCCAATTATAGATGACATTTTAAACACGTTTCCATGTTATGAGTGAAGCTAATAGGACCTATATTATTTTAACAGTGCAATTAAAGTTATGCAAGGTACTTACTAAACACGGACGGATTTGAATATAACTACAATTAGTTTGCATGTAAAATGCAATTCTGTTTTGTAACCACATGCTATTAATCTTGTATTGCAAAACTAATTTATTCTGGCAAACTGTGCCCAAGCACTTTGCGGAACACAGAGTAAGTGCTACCGGTTTATAAGGCTGTGATGGATGGATAAGTTTGGTCTCTACAATAGAACATTTGTTCAGTCTTGATAAGTATTTTAGTGTGTGAATAGGTAACAAATATTTCTTGGCAACCCTTCAGCCAATGTCTGCCTCTGTAATTCATATAGATTCAACCAAAATATTAATTATTTCAATATTTTCAAATTTGTAAATATATGGTTTATTTTTGTAGACATATATTGTGACTATTAGATACAGTAATGTTAATTTTCTAACCCAAATTTGCATTAAGGGGTAACTGACCTACCGAAATTAAATAATTCACACTGAAAAAACATTATAATATGAAGCCTAAAAAAACTGCAGTCTATATATATATATTTTTTTTTTGTGTGTGTATTTTTGAAAAATTTGCTGATTTTGAAATCTACGTTGCCAATTGTTTTAAATATGAAATAAAATTCAATGAGGTTTTTATACAGGTCTTAACGTAGCCAGTGACACTGTTCTTCAATGTGAATTATTCCATTTATTTCCGTTGGTTTTGCTTTCTTGTATGAAACCATATTGAGCAAATTTGGACTTTCACGTGCCTTTATACGAAAACGATGAAATTTACAATATTTTCATTACTGTGAAAATAGTCACGAAGTATGTCTGCAAAACAAACATAATCTTGCACGTATACAAATATTAAATAATTAAAATTTTGGCAGTCTTAGCCCTCCTTACCCGCCCCCCTTTTCAAATAAGTTTTTCCTTCGAAAAATATCTGAAAACTGTTTGGTACATACACTTAAAATTAAGACCAGAGTCAGACATGAGAGCAGCTAAAAATGCATACTTCATGGTCACACATGTTTAGATTTAACTCTTTAAGGCCATGACCATAATTTCTAATGAATATACAATGATAATTTTTTCATTCCTGACCGAGAGCAGATAACAAAAAACTGTTACACAGTTTTATTAAAAATAATTTTTGTACGTGGTCGAATTTTTTCTACACAAATGTTATACAAATTTGGCTAATTAGTAAATTAATGATAATTAACTGAAACTATTATGTAGCCTATTTTGTCTTGAAAAAAAATAGTTTAACAAAACTGTCCAACAGTTTTTAGATATCTGCCTACGGTTAGTATTAAGAAAATAATAAATATAGAAAGAGCAGTAGAAACTATGGATCATTGCCTTAGTGGCATTTACCTTCCTCCTGGGATTGGTGCACTTTCTAGGGATTTATATTTTTAATGTGTCACAGAATGAACTTAGAAGCTTGATTTGGTGTAACTTTGTGTGATTGGTAGAGACAGGAAAAATTCGCGGGTTCACTGACCTCTAGGCTAGCCTGCAAGAATATCTGTGAACTGAAGCAGACAGCAGATGATCATTAGCTGCTTGCTGTTAAAGTGATATAGGCCTGTATTTGTTACATTTTTACTATCGGCTCAGAGACTTCCAGAAAGTGTCAAATAAGTCAAAGGCCAATTGCAAAAGTGACGCAAAAATACAGTTTATGTAATTCTAGCTTGTTCCGAAACGAAAACGCGAATTTTTCAGGTCACTAGTGATTGGCCATTTAACTGCTTCCCCTGACAGTCGACTGTTTCTTGTATGTTGACACAGGAAGCAGCAAGAGTCTAGGGTCGGCGTGGAGTCATCCTACGCCAGAGGATCGGTGTGTCGGTGGGCATGTTGCTGACCCTGAGTTCCTAATATTTGTGTTGTCACTTGGTTGTCAAATATTAGGCGCTCAAGGATCGGCGACTTGCGTTGTCAGGCAAGTGCGATGGCGGCACCAAGTCTTCCAGATGATAGACAACTTCGAATAAGATAGTGTAGATTCACGCATCTGGCCACGAACAGGTAAAAAAAAAAAAGGTTAACAGTCCCGTAGTAAGTTCATCTCTTCCCAGTGCGACAAAACACAAATGAACAAACGATGGGTCAATTGGGAATAAAAATTGTTTACTGCGGACGATATCGGCAATCCAAGATAGAATACAAATTCGGTCGACTGACCACGAACGAAGACTCAAAGTACCTAACATGATATTGACTCAATTGTATAATTATATTGTAGCCAAGATCCATCACTTCTATACTGCTCTTGCGATAGTAAATTTGTTGAGCTTAAATGCAACCAAATATCACTAAACATTTTTAGGGTTTTGACGAAAATAGTTGTTACTTTGTCGGTTTTATTACATAATATTATGTGGCTTTGACTGTAGTTAACTGATCATCATTTATTAAATTAAATATTCGCTAATTAAACTGCGTTTTATGTCTCCAAAAAAACTAGTCAATACAGCAAAAGCAGTCTTCAAGTAATCTCGGTGGCAATTTTAAACCTGTTATTTCTAAAGTTAAAAGTCTGCCTCCGTAGCGTAGTTGGTTAGTTGCCTGTCTACAGTGCGAGAGATCCTGGGTTCGAATCCCTGCTCTGGATTGTATGTCGTGTAGTCCCTTTATCTCACGTCACCCTCATTGGCTCTTAAGACCTCGTTGTAAAAGAGCAGTGAAACCCTCTCACCTTACCACTAGGTTAAAACAATAATATTAATATCTCTGTCTCTAACGTAGTAGATACGAGTGGCAAGGCCATCAAAAATGTAAGTCACTTTTTAAAAAAATTATCGCTTTTCCTTCTTTATGCAGACGTTCAGATAAATATCTATTTAACATAAACAAGACAAAATCATAATATTTGTACATTTTTCTTTTGAAAACACTGGTTTCAAACTTGGAGGCAGGCAAATCAGAAAATGCATTGACAAATTTCTTGCTCATGTGCAATACTCGGGGACCCCAGAAAATCGCGAAAATAGTACAATTTAAAATACTCTCCAATAAACTGCTGTCCTAGTTATTATATTATTGACTTATCCAATTTGTGACAAATCATGCACGTTCTGTGTTAAAGCTGTACGTTCCTAACTGCGCCTGTTGACGACACAAGCAGTGCTTCAAATAAACGAGATCCAATATTGACTCAAAACACGTGGAACATGTACGGAGCGGAGGAGGGGGGTGATGGGCCGAAGCGCCCCACCCCCAATCTAGTGAGTAAGATATTTTGGTCAGCGCTTAACATTGACGTCTTAGGGCTGGTGAGGGGTGACATGAGCTGAGTATGAAGCAGCACCGGAATGAAAGGGCGGGGGAAGCTGGAGATCCCCGAGAAAACCCGCCGACCAACGCCATCGTCCGGCAGGATTCCCACATGCGAAAATCCGTGGACCAACCTCGTCGGGATCGAACCTGGACCGCCTTGGTGGGAGGCGAATTGCCTGACCATTCGGCCATCGCGGGCCCTTACCCCTAATCTATTTTTTTACACTAAAGAAGAGTGAAATTGAGTCCTGAGTCCTAAGACCCCCATAACTTAATGAAACCGTTTAAATAATATAATTGTTTACCTTAAACTCTAAAAATGTTCTGGGGGAGGGCTTCCCGGACATCCTGCTTTGTTGGGAGGGAAATAGGGTTAGGATATACATTATAACATTCCCAAAATCGAGACCATCTAACATTTTTCTTTGGTGTATTATACAGGGTGTATATTAATTCATGATACATCGCTTGAGGGCAGGTAGTACGAGCCAAAACAAGCACTTTTTAACTATAAACCCGTAGGCGGAAATGTACCGTCTTCGTAGGGGAGCGCAATGAAAACTCAGCTTAGGCAACCCCGCCACACACCACCTGCTGACACGCTGTAGAGTGGAGTGTGCGCAGCAAGGTTCGATGTAGCGTTGCACCATGCAGGAGCATTACA
>PNEQ01089364.1:0-40154 GCA_003012365.1 Medauroidea extradentata | reverse complement strand
ACACGTCTTCAGCAGCTGGAATATCGGTAAAGCATTTCCATTCAGCGGTATAGAGCCTGAACCACGTCATCTACAAACTGTGATGTTAGATAAATTAATGTGGAATTCCAGTATCGAACATCAACCCTAAGTGAAACCCTGTAACCAAGAGAAGCCGGAAATTTCAACTGGAATTTATTACCACGCAGAATTTTTTTTTTGATTTTTAATAATAATGGACTAACCCAGGCTCTATTCTGCGTAATTTCATGCTTTCTGTTGTATATGGCACGATATATTGATTGTAGTATTGTTTCTTTCCCTAAATTCACAAACCATACCTCTCTTAGTTAACATGTTATTTTTGTGTAGTCATGTTTAGGTTCATTTTGGTTAAAATTATTAATAAATTTCACATCTGAATTCTATACTAAATGGTTGTTAAACGTAAGTTTTGTAGTACGTCACTTCCAGTAGAGTCAACACAACACCTTTACGTATATATATATATATGAAAGTTTATTTTACTCCACACGTAAAAGTGAAAATAAGCAGTAAAATGTAACATACTTTAGTATACTACAGCAAGAACATTTTAAATTCAGTCAAATGTAGCCTATAAACATTTAGATACTCAGTTGTTGCATATTAATGATTGTTGGCATACTATTAACTTTGACATATAGTAATGTGGCTGAGAGTCAAATTCTCCATAACTTCTAGCAAATCGGAACAAAAAAATTCTTTACAGCTCTGGACAAATTTAAGTGAAAATTAGTAGGACTGAAAGTTGTTTGCATCATTTATTTCCCCTGATGACAATTTTTTTTAGCTGTGAATATAAATCAGAAACGTAATCAAATATTTCGGAGACGTATTTCATATTTGAAAAAGTAGAACTTAATCCTTTTAATTTTTTTTGTAAAAACTGGCTTTAGGTTATAAGATATTGCAGTAACGTTTTCTATGAACTCATTAAAATAAATAGTATGTTCTTTGTAAAATATTCTTGGCAAATGCTGATTGGTTTGCCTTTTCACAAGTTCGCAAACTGGCACAAGTATACAAATTGTAGGAAACAAAGTTACTCGATTTTGCTGAAAAATTTATATGTAACACGTTTCACAAAACCTTTAAATTTTGTATTTATAAAAAATTTTCAGATATTTCTACGCCAAACTTGCATAACCTAGGTAAATAACATACCGTATACCTATACGGGAGAAGCCGCCAGGCCCCCTCATTTATTTATTTATTTATTTTTTTAAGTTTTCTGCAAGTAATAACTTTGAATGACTACGTTATAAAATTCAGAACACAAAACACCAAGTCTAGACCAACTGAAATTTAGATTTTGCAAAGGAAAAATTATTTTAAGTCCTCAGTTTACAGGTTACATACTCCGTTAGCCATTAAAGATGACATAAATAAATTTCTTTGAAAAATGGGAGGATAATATGCCAAACCTGACTGGAGCTATATCGTGTTGAAGACGTAAGCCACGTGGATAACTTTTTGTGGGTTTTGTTCCTTTATTAATGTGCAAGCTCAGAAATGTGGCGGACTGGGAGTAGTGCTTGTGCAGAATAAAGGTTTGCTGGAGAAGAAATATGGCTTGTCGGTGAAATGTCCCCAGATGGCTGTGACGCTTATCCGCACACCGCAGCACATATTCTCCGAAGAGGAGAACGAGAAAAAAATTACAACAGATTTATAGAGGAGTTAATTAATTGCCTTTTTCCCCACATCCCTCCTCTCAGCGGGCGACTCTCCCTCCCCGCTTCCCCACGACAAACTCGTACGTCTCTCACACATTTTAGAAACTTTATTCACCCGCTTCCCCTTGTATTTGTGTTCCGAACGAACTGGCGACCTAACTTCAAACGAAACCGCGTCACATTTTCCTGAGGGTCCGGTTGTACTCGCACATAAATAAACTCCTCTCGGCTGATGTGCTGACAGGACGGTGCGTGGAGCCGATGCACAATCACGCCAGAATGTCAACGTTAGGCACAAATGAAAGAAACAAGTTGTAATTGATAGCTTTGTGACGCCGTTCAGTGCCAACTACTTTGCTTTGAGTTCTAATCTCATTTGCCAAACAGAGTTCGCACATCGCCACAAGCTCCCAAACGTTCATTCGCAATTTTGATTCACTGGACTGTAATGGAAGGAACTCAAAATGTATTCGCTATGATTTTAAAAGCAATTTTAACGTACAGCTTTAAAATTTTTATGTGCACAGGCATTACTAAGTGCACGAATAGCTGTAAGCATAAACCAACAAATCTACATATATCACAGAAATGAAAAATTTATCTCCTTTAAGTAAATCTGTTTAACATTATATTGAAGAAACAATCACATATATAAGAATCGGAATGTTTCAAAGTCTGTTGGAAACATATCTGCCGATAACCGATAAGCAAACTTTTCAAATATCGTTTGCCTAAAGTGTTATAAATAACATTTTATTTATTAAATAAATCGTTCACTGTTGAAACATTTTTCGCTAAAACGAATGAATTCTGGTTTCTGACACACAGACGTTCTGAATAACTTATTTAGTAATGATTGCAAAGTGTAAGAGTAGAGTAATAAAATCAGTTTCAGTTTTCGCATAAATGTATTGTTTATTTCATTGATGCTTATATAAGTATCTCGTGATATCTTTCATCAAATTTTCGACATTGTAATGTTAACATTATAGTAAACGTCAAAATTGTTTTATTGATCTTAAAGTGGAAGTTAACTTATACTGTTAATTTTGGTCCATCAAATATTGTTGGCGTTATCTGGATCGAAAATTTCTGTCCACGTTCACTTTATGTTCGCTAAGGTCATACCAGTCCGGAACTTTACTACAAACGCACTATATTTATTTCTGTTGAAATATATGCTTATGAACGGTGGCTAGTTTTAATCTCAGTTGTTTAAACCACTTCTTACTCTGTTAATGCGAATACGTGTAACAGAATAATAAGATTGCGATTGTGTACAGACACAGTGATGTAAAGAAATTACAAACTTGCATGTTCTTTGTGATAAACTTTTACATTGTAAAAAATATTCACTTTTTTAAAAAGTGTATGTATAAATGCTTTCAGGATTGTTACGTGTATTTTTAATTTAACAAATCAGCACAAGTTCCAAACTCAACAAACACACACACATATATAATATGTATATGTGTGTGTGCTTATCGGCTTAGTACGGAATCGTGTGTGATACACACACTCGCACACATCAAATATATATGTATTTGCATATGTGTGTGTATCACACACGATACCGTACTGGGCTACTCGAATTTCTATAAAACATTTTAAAATTATTTTGCTTCAGCTTAAATATTCTCTATACATGTAAAAAGTTGATTTCGCTTGAAATGTCAGCAATATCATATTTCATTGTCTTGTGTATGTTTAGTTTTTATCGGCACCTTTTAGCACCAGAATGTCTACATATTGCAGATATGTGCTCTTGTAGTCTTCTAGTAAGTACAGTATTGACAAATTTTTCTGTTTGGTTAAGTTTTCAGTTATGATATCCATCGCTTTAACAATTGCTGTGAGGAGAAACACAACGGACCATGTAAACAAATAACTAGGACTTGGCCAAATGTGATGTGATGACGTCACAGCGTGAACAGTTGGACCAGGCGCATTTGAGGAGACATTGAAACGGCGATGTATTATATTTGCCTAAAACGGAACAAATTTCACAGAAGTGACACTTTCTAGGTGTAATATTGACACGATGATTATTGAAAAAGAAAAAAAATACATAACGTATGGGACACAATATTTTGAAATTTATTCCCGTCTAGTTGATGCTTATAGACGCTTATTATTCATGTAAGTGACTTAATTTCAAATAGGTATATCTTATTTAAAGTATAATACGTTTGATCGTATCAACAAATATACCAACCAGGGAACTCGTGATAAGAACTACACACTTTTTCAGCCAAAAACGTTGTATTGACTTATTATCTTCTAAAATACTTTCCATGTTTTTCTTCAAAACTTGTTCGAAGTGAACAAATAATACAATTAAATATGTATGTGCACTTACATAGTTATATTGTGTGTTGTATATATAATACATACGGCTTGTTATAGGTACATATATTAAATATTTCTTTTCTCTATATTGCTGAAATATCTCAGAACATTGTAAACTTTAAACAAATGTTCAGTCGACGGTTAAAAATGTGCAAATGCTAGTAAAGATTTAAGATTTATAAAAAAATTCACATATTTTCGAGGACCAATAATGTTTCGTAATGTCACCCGTATAATTAAACAAAGTACCACATTTGTAGAATCAGTAGTTGACGTAAAATTCTGAATATAGCATTTGAACGGAAACTAAATTTAATTATGCTTTTGGATTTGGTGACATAAAAACACGTTTACAAATAAATACATAGTATGTTTGCAAACGTTTATTGAAAAAGTCTGAACCCAACGTGTTACACAGTAAAACGACAATACTATCCCTGCCGTTCTTGTATCACTGAACTAGGCAATTGTCTTAAAATACATACGCGAATTTCTCATTTTTGCGTTGGAAACCTTTTAGTATTCTTATGTATGAAATAATTTTAAAGTACGAGAACGCTTGATCGATGAGCCATAAAATATTCATCACAACGGAATTATACTGCTTGGTTTTCACAAATGCCCTACGATAAAACACACAGGCAATTTTATTTTAATTTTTCAACCATCAAACGTAAGAGACCATTTACCACACCTTTCCCTCGAGCTGAGTAAAATCCATTATAAATGATAATGCAGTTATTTCAACCTTCTTCGTGATTTATATTGTCGGACTCGCAGATAAGAAGTGTGCATAAGGAAAAAAAAATTGCGTGCGCAGAGGTACGGAGGTTTTATGCCATCCTCTAAACCCACGGAGGGCCATTCGGACGAAGCTGCAGGTTCTTTTTATGATTCGCACGACTGAGAGGCGTGGCCCATTTCTTTCGTAGGAATCGAGACGGACTTTGGCTGAGGGGGGAAGCGGGGAAGTGCGCCAAAAGGAGGAAAGTACGGTGTAAAAGCTGCGGGAACGTGGAACGAGTGCTAACGGTGAGCACGAGGTTTCTCGCTGAAGATGGAAGAGAAAGAAAACCGAAGAGGAGAATAGAGTACGTGGGAGACAGAGAGTTCAGGAAGGATGGAGTAGGGAACGTAGAATGTGAATTAAGGCTGGTTCTGAGCCAAATCGCCTTGTAATGTCCGAGATCCTCGATCGAGCACTTACCGCAGCAATCCTAGGCCGAGGTGTCGATGAGCACAGACCGGAAGGAAAGGTGCTCCACGGGTTCACGATGTTTGACTCGCGGGTACGTGTGTGGAAGCACAATGCCGGAGAACAACGTCGCGGGGCGTCAGACGAGGTTGCAGTGGCATTCTGGACGCGTGCTGTGCGCCAGATGTGGTTAGAAAACCAGCTGCTTTCAAGTCAATGAAGTCAAGGCATATCACTTTCACAGCTACCAAATCTTTTAAGTGCTATTTACAGATTTGTGAGAGGCGAGACACTTATAGAATTACTTTGAGTAATTTTAAAACCTTACATATTTTGAGTACAACCTTTGATATTTAGTATTTATCTAATTTCAAAAGAATTCTGTATTTCATTATGTGTTCTTCCTGCACTGTTAAAAACATCATAAAGGGTTTAGGAAGTAATAAATCTAATCACAGTATGAGACAGTTACCTTACTTCCGCCTTGTAAATATGCAAACTCTTACAGTTGTTGCAATACAAAGCTGGAAACTTCAGTAAGCATTTGACAGTTTTATAAAAAAGTTTAGGAGTGCTACCATGGATGTCTGGGAAACTATTTTACCATACCTACTTTCTTAGCGCTCCTACACTCACGTTTGGAAAATTTACGAACTATTTTTTACAGTACTTATCAAGAATATTGCTATTGTAATGAAAGTAATAACAAATATAGTTACGAAAATGATATATTAAAATTTTAAATAAGAATTCAAATAGTCAGACGTCTAAAACTATGACCTGCTATGAGTTTTATGTGACTAAAATTATTTTATTGGGAATTAAATATTTGTAGTTCGGAAAATAAGATACCCTAATCAACACATTTGACATAGGGCAAACATTTTAAACTTTCATATATTTTGAAAATATATGCTTTATACTTGACTAAATTACTGAAAAGTCTGGTAACCACATTAAGTAGCCAACTATATGTGAGCAACGTTTTATGAAATAAGATCGACTAGTTTTAAGTTTTTAGGGGAATACATGGACACACAAGAAAGTAGTCTCACAGGCAGACTCACGATTTTGTGACGAAAATGAATTCACAACATTATTTTTCAATGCACTTCATTCACATCGGCAGCTGTGTTTATTGACAGCATGTCTTTGCTTTGACACGTCTCTCATTTGACTGCACTAATCAGACCGCACAAGTCTGTGATTTGCCAGTAGAGCCACAAGAAAAGTTACAGTGAAAACATCAAGTCACTGACCGCGACGCAGAGCTGCAGCTGTGAAGGTAATGAATGCTATCAGAACTATTTGATGCAACAATCTTTTCGCCATAAAATCTCCGCTGTACTCATGAGTTTGCGTCTGCTTTGGAAAGTAGGTTAAGGAGAAACAATGAGTTTAAACAAAATCTTCTGTGAATTGTTTATAATGCCCGATACACTTAACATGTTTTTAATTGCCAAGTGACAGACTTGAGACGATTGATTTTTCTTCACATATTTTAGAACAAGTTCTAATATAATGCGTGCCAAAGTCGGTCTAGAAGCGTCGTTGGACAGAATAATACTGTATGGTAAAGAAAAAACATGTATGCATAATACAATATTTGTCAAACAGCAGTTTATGTATGCACACATGTGTTGTTTGTATGTGCATATAAAAAATCCTAGTTTTTCATTAAAATTAATTTATGAACAGGTGTTTCAAGTTCCGGTCGAATAGCATCCAACTTCTTCAGTACTTTCCCGTGCAACTCAGTAAATGTGTAAATTTCCACACAAATGACGTTGATTTATTGAATGTATAACACGCTATAATAGCAATGGGCACATGAGTAGGAAGTGAGTGTTATCACACCATATGTCTGTAAACAAATAAATAGAAAAATAAAGAAATCTTTTGAAATTGTCAGTTAGAAAACATATTTTGCATTTGCCAAGTAAAATGTTGTTACATGTGTGAAAAAAAAATATGTTTACATAATTTGACGGACGACGGGCAACACGAAAATTACGCAACGCAACTGAAAACCACAAGAATACTGTGTCATACAAGCGTGGAAATAAAAACTAACAGTCAATTGTTGTATTACATGGCTTTGACAAAGCTGATTCGGTTTAAAATAAAACAATCCCTTTTCTGTCCACTGTCATGTGACTGCAAAACTAACTCTCATTCGTGTGAAAACACTAGTCATCAGCTGTCCCTGATACGCTGCACTCACGTAGAAAATGAATGGCAAATTTGTGAAAGCGCAGTCAGATTATATGCCACGACCTGTATATACATATATGATTAATAATTATTAAAAATCCTATAAAACTGTATAATTTCATGAGAAAAAATGTCCCTGGTATCGTTTAGATAAAAAAATAAAGATAAACATATTCGTGCAGTTTTTGAGGTACATGTTAATTTTGTTAAGAGTGAGCGATTACAAATTTTTAGAGTTTTAATTAAAAATACGACTGTATGGTTTTGTACTTAAAAACGTTAACATCACCGTAATTAGGTTTAGGACCATGAACATATAGTATTTTCCTGTGTCAGGTTTTACTAGCGAGATAAATCTGCTACAATATGTATAAATTAAACGTACTGTTGAAAAAAAATGCAAAAATATTTTCGAATTCAGAACTCAGTTGGAGCGTTGAAAACGTTGTAGAAATGTTAATCAGTGTATTTTGCAGTCTACAGTTCGCTTTGCAGTATGTTGTTACGAAATATATATTTATTGTTATCCACATACTTAACAAAAAGGGAGGACACAAATATCTCTTCGACTGTACAGAGAATTTAGTTATATGGCAGAATAACGCTACGTAATAAGTCTTAAGTAAAGTTTAAATTCCGAAAATTAGTAACGTTTTTACACATTACAATAAATACCAATGACTCCACAAGCCTTTTGATAACACAGGTGTCGGCCGTTTAGGAAAATTAATATTATCCGGGCTCCTATCAAGGATGACTTCCAAATAAATATTTATTTTGTTATTATACGTCGTTAACTGCAGAACATTGTACAATAAGAATAAGTCCGAAAGTATCTCTACTACTGAATCAAACAACGCGAAATTATTTTCATTACGTCATTCCTGAAGATCAGAAACTTTGTTTACTTATCAGTCTGCAGTACTTTAAAAAGTTCATTCAAAAATTTTGGGGAAAAAAAATCCCACTTGCAATTCTCATACAACCTTTTACTGAACATGAAGTATTATCTTCATAAGAAAATTAATTCACTTTGAGACTTACATGTTGCAATTATACACAGAAGAATGTATACGCAATGTTTCGAGTGTGACTATGTTTAACCATTAACGGTACGTTTAGTTTAACAGGTTAGTGTTCCAGTTTAATTATTCACCAATATTAAATATGGCATAATATGATAGTAGTGGTATATCTCGTATTTGGCTTTACATTTCCTTGCGTTCTTATGAAAATTAGCGGAGTGTACGTAAAAAAAATTACGCTTCTTAAGTGTGTGTGGTAGATAAATATACGCTGAAAATATCATTTGATTTTTACGCTTATTTTGAAGCCAATATGGATAAAATACTCAATGACAATCCTAGATAATGGTATTTTGCCAACTTTATGAGTAAATATCGTTACGCGTGATGTCTTGCGCCGAAGTTAAATGCACGAGGTTCCGGCGTCAGAGATAGTGCCTCAGAAATTCGTGACACTGGAAACAATTTTGTTTAAAGTTTTGGCTAAAACCTGTGTCTAGGATTGCTATTGTTTAGTTTTCGCAAATTGGCTTTAAGTAACCTACAGTTGTAGATTATTGGTTTTAGCGTTGAATTATGTACCACGCCCTATTAAGAAGCAGTTCCAGTGTTTCAGGCGCATGTCTGCAACCCGCATTAGCCCCAAATAAATCAAGGCTAAATTTACTATCGCTATATCAATTAGAATATTATACATGTCAACTTTAGCTTCACGGTTTATCAAATTCACTGTCGTTCTTATTTTCGCTGCGTTCGCTGAAGTCAAGTGTAAACAACGGTTGACTACAAATTTTAAAAAAACTTTTTTGTACCACGTTCGTAATGTAACAGTTTATAATACTTGATTTTGCAGAACTCAGTGAAAACAAGATCGACTGTGTTTTTGATAAACTACGAAGAGAACGTAGATATGTGTAGTACTCTTATTGCTGTAGGGATAATAAAATTAGCCTTGATTTATAAGGGGTTAATGCGGGTTGCATATAAGCGCCTGAAACACTAGAACGGCTTCTTGATGCACTTCCTTTTTGTTGAATATAAATGGTCGTGCATATTTAGCTTCACCTACGTTACAGCGTGTTCGAAAACAAAGCATTTTAAAACGCTACGTTTGAACGTATTTACAATACATATTTAAGAAGAGAAAACACATTTTAATACATGTCGGAATGGTAGAACTTCTTACACGCTATAAATAAAATACTAAAAAAAAAGAGGGGGGCAGAATCGTAAATACATGACTTATGCAGGCTTCTTTAGTTCAAAATGTAATATCCACATGTAAACTAAACTATGATAGGTTTGTACGTTAACATTTGCTACAGAGTTGCATCTAATGTATTTAAAGATTCGTCGCTTGAAGTCTAAATGGAAAATCAGTACCATTGAAAGTCTGGATGCCACTTGATGAGCTTGTCTGCGTCGCCGTTTCCACTTTGTAGCTTTCGGTCATTACTATGGAAAATATTGTAGTTATAAGATTATTTATATAAAAAAATTGAATTGTTTAAATTTTTAGTTTCAGTTTCAGCATATTTTTTTAATTAAAATAATTTTTACTCTTTAATTTTATGACCACGGCATTGTAGCCTGCAATGTCTTTATCCACTGTGATTTTTTTTTTCAGTTTGGTATATCAGTTGGTTTTAGTGTGGTCGTTAAAACGGAAACATGCAAAATATGACTTTAACAAGCCATTACGCGAAAACTATGAGAGATAAAAAAATTTCATAAGAGCCAAATTTAGTCACATTTTGTGTCTAAATTAAGAAAAAAAATATGTGGTACAAATACAAAATAAAATAATGATGATGAAAATTGCAGTAGACCGCGCCCTATGTTGTCGGAAACATGTTTATTTTTAACAAATATTTTTATCTGACGGCTTACTATTGAATTTATTGGTAACTGAATTTATATACATTATAAAATGCACAATTCTGGGATATACCGTTGTCCGACAGTAACTTAATGATTACAGAACTTTACTAATTAATACACGTAACAAATACGCTTTGCCAAAAAACAGTTGAATCTCTTGATATTTTATTCTGCAATAAAATGTTACTGTAGCTATTGCTCTGATCCTCAACGTAACATATCTTGAATTGGCGACGTTCAGCCTGATGTCTCATGCCACCGTAGAGAATTCCCTTACTGCTGATATTTGCTCTGCCGTTTACCTTTCATTTCATTAAACTCGGACGAGGGCTAGCAGAAAATAGGATCGCTAATTGCGGGTTTGCGCACCGGCGCGTGCAATTAGGTATCCTTTCGATGGGACGAATTTTCCGGTTTGTACCCCTTGGGGTTCGCTCCTCCTCGATTCAGAGTCCCAGCAGACAACAGCATGTTGAGAGGTTGAGAGGGTGGGTAGGGCACATTCTGGGTGCCTGTGAGAGAGAAAGGAGTAGGGAACAAGTGTCGCTGGTTATTCGTACGGCGTTTCCCCTTGAAATACGGGGGATTGCGGGCCTGCCCCTACCCGACTAGTTGGAAATCCCGGAGTTGGGAGGCCATAGTTCCCTGGATAATCGCAATACGGGCGCCGCAGTTCATGAGTTTTCTCCACACCCTCCACCCCAGGATTCATCTTGCACTCGCGTCCCGGGAGAAAGTTTTCGTGCGCGGAACAAATGTGGACGCATAATTCGCGCCCCTTGCTCTTTGCAGCCCGGTACCAGCTGTGGACCTGCTCTAAAAAGTGTAGAACATCATACTTATAAAGGACCAACATACATCGAGCACCCTTATTTTAACTGTGGAGTTACCGACTTGTGTTTACAGCCACCGCAGAACCCACTTACTATTACTGATATCACAAGGTGGTTATAGCCCTGTAAACCCTTTGGGATTCATACGAGCAGAATCCATGGCCTTTTTTCCTATTTGTTACAGTAATCGATGACCTTTTGATATTGGAAACAGAAAGGCCGTGCTCGAACTGTATAGAACAGGGTTGGTCATGGCGAAGTTGTATTGACATACTGCTAGAACCGAAATGCTGGTTTCTCAGCAACGTTAGTAAAGCCAGTGGTTTTTGGGGAATATAATTTTGCAACAATTTATTTCAATGCCTTATTGGATATCTGCATCTCTACTTCATGGTTATTGGCAAAATGTATTAGCGTAGAGACATCACTCATTTGACTGTGCCAAGCAGAAGAAGGTAACTGCGAGACTACACGTCTGTGATTAGTGGGTAGAACAACGAGACATTGCGAGTTAAAAACATACAACCACTAACCATGACTTGCTGTAAACACTTCCAACAACAACGGTTTGGTTTATTTAGTTTGGGGGCCACGGTAGCCGGATGGTCACACCATTCGCCTCCCACCAAGGCGATCTGGTGTTCGATTCCCGGCGGGGTCGGTCCCCGGATTTTCGCAGGTGGGAATCGTGCCGGATGATGCCGTTGGTCGGCTGGTTTTCTCAGGCTTCTCCCGTTTCCCTCGCCCTTTCAATCCGGCGCTGCTCCGTATTCACCTCAAACCACCCCTCACCAGCGCTAAAGAGCTCGATGTTGAGCGCTGTACAAAAGTCTCTCACTCTCAGCTTTCATTATTTAGTATGCAGGTTAGTTATATAGAGAGATAAAGTACTCTGTTATTAACGTAAGCAATCGCTGCATATATTATCACTCTTTGCTTTCGTTGATTAAGAGCGGGTTAGTTTCAGCAGCAGGTACCCGTGAGAGAGAGAGAGAGAGAGAGAGAGAGAGGAAGAGGGAGAGAGAGTTCTCCATTCTTGCTGTGCTTTAAATGAAAAGAAAATGTATCGTGTTTCAGTGAGGAATATGAAGTCAGCGCGTACAATATAATGCTATTTTGAAAATTGAGCTACACTTTCTTGAATATTATTTACAGACTACGTGTATTGTCGACATACGCAACAAAAAAGTTCACATCCAGAGACAAATTTCTGTTCATTCATATATGCTGCGAAATAATGTGTAATTTGATTACTCCACAACACACATTACACATATGAGTTTATTAGACTCGAGTTAAAAAGGTTTCCACTTAAGTATTTCAGTCAGAGTCAGAACTAGTATTATTACTAAGTACAAGGAACGTAACTGCTTTTAGATGTCAGTTATAGGATTATTTCTACATTGCTACTTCAGAATTAAATTAATGATTTTTTTTACCAAAAACAATATATATGTTAATGACTTATACAACCTCAACGAGGAATGATTAGCGGTAAAATTTGCGAACCGATAAACATGAAAATATTTAGTCGTGACCAGAATAATCAACGGTCGATCTGACCTTTCCAAATCTCAAACTAGGTAGGGTTATTCTGATGATCTCCAGGAGTTGAAAAAATACTTCTACTTCGGGATTTGAAACATTCAAAGCACCAGACAGAATATGACTTCTCAGTGTTTCTACAAAGTCTTCCATACCTGTCCGCTCAACTAGCTCTATCCAGAAATGCAAGTGGGGGTAACCATCAGAATGCTTCTCAAAGGCTACGCAATAGCTAACAATAGGAAATAGTGTCATCAATAAATCCAGCATGCTTTGCCTAGAAAGGTTGCAGTGCGGAAGTGTTCCGAAAAATTGCGTAGGACGCTTTGTGGTGTGAGAGGCGCTAGAAACCTGTGTATTTGGCTGGGAGCCTCTCTCGTGGGCGACGCACACGTCCATCACAAAGTCGAGCACGCACGAAAGCGTCACGACTGAACCGGCGCGCTGCCAACTACTGGTGCATCAACACTTTCACAATAGATGAAATTGTATTCTTTTAATAAACGTAATGAACGATAATATAAGGAATGTGGCTGCCAATCACTCAATGAGGACGTTATAGTAAAAAGGATTAACGAGTTGTAACAATTGCAGCACAAATAGTAACACACTTTACAACCATACTACGCAATACATACAATGGATAGGCTAAACGCGGGCGTGCTCAGTAGTATTAGTCGCATGCCCGGAGCTGTTTGTACATTAACAAATTACAAGTTCCTTTTTCACATACTATTCAACACACACAATTTACATGAAGGAATAAAAGTATTAAATCTATAATGTTCAAATTTAGAATTGCATACCATATAAAGTAATAAAATTACATGAACATGTTCATTGCAGTTACAATTACATTCAGATAACAATTTTTTTATGGGACGATTACATTCTAAATTTACACCTATTTTCACTATTCGTGTTCTTGAACAAGTTAAACAAGCGTGCCTTGAATATCTTTTACCACTCAATGGTATATCATTCAGACAAAGAAAATGATGTACCATTGAGTGGTAAAAAATATTCAATGCACGCTTGTTTAACTTGTTCAAGAACACGAATGGTGAAAATAGGTATAAATGTAAAATGTAACTGTCCCATAAAAAATTGATACCTGAATGTAATTGTAACTGCAATGAACATGTTCACGTAATTTTATTACTTTGTATGGTACGCAATTCTAAATTTGAACATTATGGATTTCATACTTTTATTCCTTCATGTAAATTGGTTTAAAAATTCGCACTGGGCATACTTCAAATGGCTTATTAGAAGTTGCTATTATACATGAACAACACCATATAAATTATAATGCTGCTAAAACGTTAGCTGATATTGAACCTGTAGATATAATTAGCTACAAAACATTTAATGTAACAGTTACAAAACTTGTAGATAATGATTTCATTCTAACCATGCTTCCATGTGCAGTATTGTTTGCCGAAAGTAGTCGCCGTGTTACTGTAGGTGATAAAATATGTGTATTTTTTACGTATTAGTGAATGTCATCCCTTGTACTTTAATGGTTACATGATTGTCGATTATGCTGCTTTGTAATATTTTGCAGATGGACTATGTTAATCGTTGGGCATCATTCGTAGCAGATGTTGGTGGCTACAACAAGATTCCAGTAATTTTAGCTCCGGCAAACTCAGTAGTAGTCAAGTAAGTCTTACCAGGAATTCAATTTCAACCTGGACCTTTCTAGGACCTCAGTACCTCGGGTACTTCCGATCATGGTAGAATGGAATGCCTTCCCTGTCAGTGAACGCCAAATCGCCGTCGTAGGATACCTCAGACCTCGGGACGCATTCGGGTTCACCTCTCGGCAACGATCGTGGCGTCCTTCTTCCGTCAAGTCGTCGTCGCAGAGGGAAACTTCCCTTAGACTCGTACTCAGTATCTCGACGAAGAATCAATATTCATAGTTTACTAAGCATTCTTGTCGAATCTCATCTGATCTACTACTAGCACACCAAGTTCCCTTTCGGACGATAAAACGTCCCCAGACTTCCATTCCTAACAAGCCCCGTCACTTGTTTTTCTTTCTTCGTGGTTTTAATTTTTTATCACCGTCCCCCTCGCAGCCATACTTTCCTGCCTATCGATTATTGTATCAGGTCAGGTCGCGGTTCACGCCCCAAAGCATACAATAAACCAAGTTTTTAATAGTATAAATTGTAGAAGCCATTTTAAAAATAATAATATACATTGAATAAAACTAACGTATACATTACATAGATAAATGAACACGACTTAGTCTGGCGCGGGGCAACTGTGTCCACAGATAAATTATTAATTTAACTTTATCCAGGCTTATAAGCAAATGAAACTGAAATGTATTACTATCTGTAACATGGAGCATAACTCATCTGTATTCTGTGACACACAGCAATGGTATGTTACAAGGCTAAGTACACATACGCGTTCTTCTTACAAAATCCCTCAAATTAAAATGTATTTTATTAATACTTTCAAGATGTAACTTCAATGATTACTATAAACTGCTTTTTCTCTACAGGAAAATACCTCACGAAATAAAATGCGTAGAACGCAAAATTTTAATTAAAACTAGTGCAAACGAAGCCATGTTACCTAATAAAAGAGGGTAAAGAACAAATATATTATTTATGAATTTTATTTTCATTGTTGAAGGATAATGAGAATATGTGTTTGTGCGCAATTTACGATAAGTACATGTTTTAAATAAGATGTGTTGTTGATGGTTTCCTCAAATATTTCATGCTTCCATTAGTTTTGGGGGCTGCTGCTGTAAGCTACGGTCTGATTACATTCACTGATTACTCCCACCGAATAAAAAATGCGGTTTACCCGTGCAAAGACCGGGTGGACAGTCAACACAAAGAGTAGGTTAATGACTGCAAGCATAAGAAATAACGTTTCAAGAAATTGGACTTCCCTATCTTGTGGGCCTGTCCTGTAACTTTTGTGTCCCTTATACAACCTTTATACAAATACAGTTACTGGGTAACTATCTACACGACAAGAATTCGTACGCTGTTACTGATAGGCCTAATGGCACCGTGACTGTCTTTCAAAAGTCTTGTGACACTCTTTATATATGGGCTTTGTTAAGAGAGGGAGTTCTATTAAATGGCCCACATTTTAAGTAGCGTTTTACAACAATCCTCGTTTGAACAAATTCAGTTGAAATGTGGCTGAGTTGACAGCAGAAATACATTACTTCATATTCCCTTAGATATGTAATAGACTACGTTTCATAAATTATTAAAATGTAGTATTGACATAAGCAACATAATTCTGCACGTATGTGTTTGATATAGGTACAATCAACAACCCAAACCCCCTAACGCTAAAATGGTCGTTCTGGGGGAAATTTTGGATTTGTGGACACACATATTTTGCTATGTAATCAGTTAAGTTATACAAATGATTTAAATTTTAATATTTTGATGATAAAATTGGGTTTTGCGAGAAATTTAACAAATATATTTTTGTCAAATCTGGCGAGGCCGCTGTTGACACAGTGGCTAGAGCACTCGCCTCCCACCAAGGCGATACGGATTCGATTCCAGATGGAGTTGCTCCCTAAATGTTCGCATGTGTTAATCGCTGCGGACGATGCCACTGTTTGGCGGGTTTCCTCAGGCATCTCCAACTTCCCCCTGTCCCTTTATTCCGGCGATACTCCATACTCACAACATTTCACCACTCGCCAGCGCTCAAGACCTGGATGTAAAGTGCTGACCAAAATATCTTAACTCAACTATCAATTTCGGGGAGTTGTCCATTCAAAATCAGTATTATTTTAATGCATGGAGAATCGTAACATGCAGTTCAATCCACAATAATATAAAATAGTGTTTCCATTAAGTACATATATAAATATCGTGCGAGGGGTGTACCCGAGGGCAGGGTGTCTTGTCCGAGTGCAGACTTCTGTATTGAGTTCCTTAGGCATCTGAATGTCGTCAAGGACGACATTGAATGAGGCCCCACAACGGAGAAGCTACGGAATTATGATGAGGGGGGAACGGGACGGGAAAACCCCAAGAAAACCTCCCGGCCAAAAACCACCACGTTTCCCACATGTGAACTCTATGGGGGATCGATCCCGGATCGCCTTTGTGGGATCCGAATGGTCTGAGTACGCAGACGCCGTGGCCCCCCGTTAATTAATCTACTATAGTATTTTAAACTATAAGAGCTCATTTATCACCAGTTAGAATCTGTCACACACTCTCTCAGGCCGAAATTCAGTTTTTACATTTAAACATGTGAATTATTACTTATTAAAGTATAAATTAAATTCTACGGGACGGTTTTGCAAACTCATCCGGAATTACTCGCCCTATGAAACCGTCACTGGTATAATCGCCCGAACGTTGGACTGAAGGTGAATATTTATTCGTTACTGTCACGTAAACATCTCCTAGGACTAATCGTAATAAAACTGTAAAAACTAAATCTAAACACATTTTTCACACACGAATTCTTGAGTCACACTTAAGTGATATTTCACGTGCTGATGAAAACATTATTTAAACATTGATTAAAACTGCCAACAACGAGATTATTAAAATTACTAGTTCACTGACCTAGAGCTCATACGTCAGGTGGATACGTCTTTCCTTCAGTGCAGTAAATTTACTCTGATTATCACCCTTCTACTATTCGAAAGAATATACATTTTTTTTATCTGTGTAAACAATATCATTTACAGGAATTCATGTTTTAGTAATAAAAAAAACATTGAGGACGAGATAAAAACACGTCACGCGATACGAGCACATACTAGTCGTGGTCAACATGGCTGGTCCCTAGCTGGCGAGAGTTCACTGTTTCCTGTTGTTTGGCAGGGTAAGGTAAGGTAAGTGGGCTTTACATCTCGTCAACAGCGAGGTCATTAGAGACGGCGACACACAACTTGGTACAATGACAGGAGAAGGGAGAGGAGTAGGCCATGGAATTTGTGAAGGGACAGCCTCAGTATTAGCTTTGAGTGTATATACTGAGGAGAAATCGCGAGCTTAGGTTAACTTTTCTAATACGGTGTTGGTGAACTTGAATACTCCACGGCCGCAATCGCCACCATCGCTAGAGCATCAACTTGTGCTGGCTCCTATTGGACAAGGGTCGGACTCTTCAAACCCCCATCCCCTTCCAAATCCGTCCACAAACAGCGTTGTCCTTCACCCCTGCCGTCCTTAACCCCCGCCGGCTACACCATATTCAAAGCTTTAGCCAGTAGTGATTCCGGGAAACCATGGCAAACCAAGCAATCAGGATGGCCGGAGCCGGGATCAAACCCAGATCCTCTCGAATGTGAATCCAATGTTTTACAATTGTGCCACAACGCTCGGTTTGTTTGGCAGAGAACGTAATACGATGGCCCAAGGGCGCACACAAATTTTTTATTCGTAGGGGGAGAGGGTTGAGGTGATTAATAAGGGCCGTAATTATTATTTGTGTTTGTTGTTTGGGGAGGGGGGTAGGGGGAATCCCAAACCTGGGAGTATTGTGAAGTAACGCTGATTCCACCTTCCCTAACAAAGCGGTGGGTCCAGAGGTCGCCCGCGGGAAATTTCGGATTTCAAGATCCAAAAGTATGCTATTTAAGCTGTTTTCTTTAGATAAAAAAGGGGGGTATTGACCTCATATACTGAACCTCCCAAAGATTTGTTGGAAGATTTTGCAATTCCAACTTTATGGTTTTAAATCATAACAGTTAAATTTAAGCATCAAGTGGAAATAAAACGTCATTGTTATCTTACAGAAAATTAACCGTTATTTGAAAATATTTTATAAAATTTTAGAGGGCTGTTTCAATCCCCATATCCCCCCTCTCATGGGTGCCTCCTGCTCCGGCCCCTTGAGGGAAGGGTCGTGCCTTGACGCGGAAGGGTCACAGCGCTTCAACACCAAGGAAAAACATTAGCAGTTTACAACCACAGTTTCAGTAAAAAAAAGTCTATGACAACCTGGTTTCACTTCATAGTCCTGAGAGACAGGCTCAAAGCGAAAAACGCTTCAACCGTGGCGTAAGCCGCGTGTTCTGGATATGCTTGTCCCCCAAAGCAACACCGACATACGACACAAAATTTTTGTTTCGAAAGTAATGAAAGACAGGAATTAAAGAAAAAAATCACACACAAAATGTCAAAGTAAAACCAATAATTTAACTTTAGGTTAATTAGTTTGTGAATTACGTCCATAGCGATCCAACACTGTTACTATTGTAATCTATTGGAAGTACAATACACTGTGTTTCTATTTAAAACGAGTTGTTTAATTGGTAGGAAATCTAAACATGTGCAAATATGATTTGTATTACTTTAAACAACGTTTAAGTAATACGCAATGCAAAACACGCTGTGAAAACTGAGATCAAATTATTTAGTAAAATGAATTAAGGTTTTAAGAGCACACCTACATGTGTTGCCAAGGATATTGAGAGTCTAGTTATGAAAGATGTTAGAGAATAGGACATAATGACAGCCATGAATGATTACCTGCATTTGTGTCGCTCTCCAAAGACAGTTGCAGATGTGAAGGATATACGACAGTTCCGGCCACAGACAATTCCGGACATGGGAAAATTAGCGACAATTCCGGCCACACAAAGCAACGGGGAGTTTAAACATTCGTATACAGCCAGTCACAATTGTGGACATGTACACCTGTTGTTTGTTTGCTGACGCACCACAACCCCCACCCCTTCCCACCCTACCCCACGCGTCTTGTTCGAACGATTGTTTATCATTCAGTCCTGTCTCTGTCCCCTTACGTGCAGCATTACGTTAGCATGGGAGTCATTGAAACTGAGAAAAGGAAGCCTTCAGTACTTTATGGTGGACATGCCTATCGAAAGAAGCGTACCAATGCTTTGGGGCTGTGACGTGGGTTTGCTTGCAAGAAAGAACTAAAAATTGCAAGGGAAGATTAGTTAGTACGAATATGGGAATTTTAAATGTGTCAGATCACGAATGTGTTCCAGACATTGCTAAACTTGACGTAATGAAATCTGTATTTAAAGCCAAGAAAAGAGTAAGAGAAGAATGTGTTGCCGTGGTAAAAATGTATTGTGACGAATTGGTCACTTTACACGACAAAGGATACGAATTTGTGACTGCATTACCATATGCGTCGTCAGTTAACCGGACTCTTTATCGACATAAATATCCGGCACAAGGGTCATTGGCAAAACCTACTGAACGTCAGGATGTTGAGTTATTAGAAGCTGCAGCAAGCAGTTCGCACAGATCTATACTATTCATGCCGACATAGGAAGCAATGAAAAATAAACAAATGTTATTCCTGTTCTTTTTGCTTCGCTTCCAAATAAATGTAAAGAAACGTATATTCGCCTGTTTCGGTTGGTGACGGAGAGAATTCCAGAGTGGAATCCCCAGACAATAAACGTGGATTTCGAGTCGGCGGCCATATCAGCGCTCCAAGAAGTGTTTCCTTCGGTTGATATCAATGGTTGTTTCTTCCACACGAAGAAGTGTCTGTGAAGGAAGGTGCGAAACATAGGCTTAACGAACGAATATAGAGAACACGAAGAAGTAAGATTCAGCATCCGGATGTGTGCAGCTTTGGCTTTCCTAAAACCTGATGGCATATGCGAAGGATAGCTCATTATCCATGGAGAAGCACCATCAAACTCAATACTAGAAGAGTTCTTCGATTACTTCATAGACCAGTTGCTTGAAAATAAAGCCATACCTGCGCAGCTATGGACCTGTTATAAGCGAAGACATCGAACTAATAATGCAGTAGACAATAAAATTAATGTGTGTGTTGGTAAACCAGACCCGAATATAAAAAGACGTTATAGCTTGCCTGAAAAGTGAAGCTGAAAACACAAACATGATGTACATGAGGATGGTGCTTAATTTAGATGAGAAAAAAAAAGGTGTACGTCTATATCGATGAAAAAATCCGGAGAAGCTACGAAAAGTACGAACACACTGGGGACTTGAAGAAACATCTCAAAGCCTAAGTACATAATTAAGATTAAAGTTTCAACACTGACAACGCGTATTCCCGTTGCTATGCAATGCAAACATTAATAACAATAAAAAAGATAAAAATCTAAAAATAATATATATATATATATATATATATATATATATATATATATATATATATATATATATATATATATATAAGGATTTTAAACACGCCAAAGAAGTTTTCACTAAAAAGCCAAAATATGCTGACTACTTTGCCAGTTTCAAGCATGGGAAAAGTGTAAGAGGAATTAAAAAATTAACCCCCTTCCCCCACCAACCCATCACTTTATTTCCCGTCCGTGAGATGATTATTTGGCTGGTCGGAATTGTCACTGAACATGTGTGTTATTCAGATGATGTTTGCCTGTTGGCCGGAATTGTCGCTGTCCGGAACTGTCCCGACACCGCAGATGACGATCTTTACTAGAGGCACTTAAAGAATCACCTATTTTGTTACAAAAATAGGCCAAAGTAAAGAAAAAAAAATATTTTGAAAACGAAAGGTGCATTATTTTGCAAAATTCATACATAGAATTGAACATCGCATGACAGCTCTTACACTTAAATTTCTCAACGCATTCCGTTAAACAATGTTTGAGAATTTCTGAACCAATGTGAATGAAACTAACTAGCAAGCTCGTATAATGCGACGTCAATTATTGTGTAAAATTATTCATTTTCGTATAGTAAATTAATATTGTGAAATATTACCTGCAACGTCTCTTTGTAGAAATATTTCTTTTTAAGGTAGGTGCTTAATTTTGAACTAAATTGGTACTAGAGAGTTGTTTCATCTTTATAATATGATGAGAAAGCCACAGTACGCTCAGAAAATACATAAACTACGCTGAACCTAACATATCCTAGCAATACCTAAGCTGACCTGACATAACATAAATTATCCTAACACAACCTAACCAAAACGGGGTCGGCTTGATTCGCCATTTTGAGTTCTTTTATTTTTCAGTTTTTTCTTAAATTTCGAATGAGAGAAATGTGAAACCTGCAATTACAGCGAGGGTGCTATTTGTGCCTTTCGCTACAGTACGAGAGTCGCAGATGACCTTTCGACGTATATTTAAACCAAATACACTTAAGAAAGTTAAAAAAAAAAGTCACCTACATGTACGACAAAAAATTCAACTGCGGTGCTTGTACGGTATAAGCGAAAGATAAATAGAATCCACGCTATTAATACACACTCTGAATTATTTTCTAGAATAAAAAAAAGCGGAAAATAAAATTATGCAATAGTGCGACACATGTGGAGCGTTAAATTTTAAATTAGCTTGACTTGTTCATAACTATGCAATAATATTTCGAGTATGATGTAGTGTCTACGTAATAAGAGATAAGGTAATTAGGTAAGTCCCTACTGTATTGTTTTAAAAAATATTTTGCAAAATTGTTTATGGTGAAGAAATGTATAAAACTCCAGCACGGTTAGTGACTTACAAACGGGGTTCCAAGGCGAGTGCCGGGCACAATGCACGACCACACACGCTAGCAATCACACGTGTGTGCGCGGCGCAGACCTGTGCCCAGGTGGTGTGTCCGCAGAGCTTCCTTCCTGTCAGTCCCGGGCTCGACTCCCTCCCCTCTCCCCACCAACTCTTCCAGCTGAATAGCCGTGGCGGGCCGGAGGTCGTGCCAACATTGCAGCGTAAATTACGGGCGCGGGCGGAGAGAATAGGTTCGCCCCCGCGCAACCCACCCTTCCCCTCACCCTCAGGCGACAGCGGCAACCCCCGACAAAATGGTTAGGGAAATTCTCTCTTGCCTTCCCTGTATCTCTCTCTCTCTCTCGCGCACACAATCTCTCCACCCTCCGACCCGCGCGCCCAATCTAACCATGCACCGCCAACCCTCATACCCTACACCCTTTCCAATGCCACCCCGGCAAGTTCTGCTGCAGTTCGCCCGTTTGCTCGCAGCGTAGCACATCATCTCTAGCCCTGGGAGAAGAGAGTTTCTTGTTGGAATTACGCGTTGCTCTCTGCCTCTAGTAAGGTCGGAATATATCTTGGGCGGTTAACTTTGATGTGCGTAATCATCGGGCAGTCTTTTCGAAGATCGTCTATCTGCAGTGAACTTGCTATAAAACTATTTAACATTAATAATACATACATTCCAGCCTAATGTCATTGCAGAAAAACCTTGTTATAACATTCTCACCCATAATTTTTTTCTGGAAATGACGTAGTTTTTCTGTGGTTCCATCATTCTTACATAAATCGTAATGTCTTGATAGCCTGCTTATTACTACACTAGTATTTTTTTTTCTGCATATAACATCACACATTTGCTCAGGGAATGACCTCAACTTGAGCAAAACATTGATCGGCAGTATATTTTTTCTTTTTAGATATAATTACTAACATATGAACTAAAGAAAACCGCAGAAAATATGTTTATATTGTGAGAGTGTAATAATTGTACATTGCAGTAATATTAGTGACAGCGATCCTGAAGAAGACGATCTTGACTTTATTATAGTCATATCGTATGTAATAATCATGTTTCTGATGAGACGTCGACTGTAACATTATTTAATATATTTATAGGTCGATATACTCTACATGAATTGTAATACTGGAAGTTACCTATGTTAAATATCCGTTTACTGACGTAAAATATTGAATCTGCATGTAACATTTTCCTGTGTTTAGGGCCTATTACCTATTTTTGACTTGTCCCTTGAAAATGTTGTACCAAGGTTCTACTTTATCAATAAATCGAATCGTTTACAAAATAGTAATTATTTGAAAGCCCATGTCTACTTTGGTCGGTAGACTTCAATAAATTTGTATTGGAATCGGCATTTTGTCACATCCGCAAGAAATCATTGGGAGTCTCAAAATTTTCCCCGAATTCTCATGTAACTGTGATTGTTTTGTTAGCTGCTAATTGTTGAAAACATTGTATAACTGTAATACTGTACGAATAAATTAAGTACAATGATTTTCTCATATCTGCACATGAGAATAATAAACCTTTGTAATGCATACATGAATATAGTATACTTGAACTGGAAAATTATATGCACTAATCTATTGACAATAACATTCTTATAAACAATTGTTTCCTATTTCTGTAATACATTTTTTATCCGACTAACACTTTGAGTTTTAAAATTCTTTTCACAGTAATACTAGTAATATTTCACTTACATTACAAGTCAAATATAATTTGCAGTAATTACTTAATTTTTATAAATCATTACAGAGGTAAAATAAAAATATATGTAGGGATGCAGTGTGAAATAAGCTGGTGAATAGTTTTAAACAATGTAGTTGGATAAGTCTTGTAGATTTGTCAGTACACCAGTTATGATTCATTCCAATTCAACGTTTACCATAATTACAGTTTTAAATGTTACTGACGAAGACAGAACAGGTGTATATGTTATAATATCGGTAATGAGATTTCAATATACTATTATCAATATCTTGAGATTAAAAGACAATGATGGTATGAATAACTATTGAATGGGTAAAAAGGAGAAACGAATTTATACTGAAAGTATTTGTCTGCATAGCAACCGTAGTTCAACTATACTTGTGAAGAGCGTGAATGGTAAAAAAAATCAGTTTATAAATGCTCATTCTGTTGTATGGAACATTTCCGCAAATTAATTATATTTAACGGCAACTAGAAATCTACATTATTTGATGCTGCTTCCTGAAGAATACATTTGTGCCGTTTAAGAATCTCATGTCAGTTATATTGAAGTTGAGTAATTTTGTCAATGTCAGATATTATACACCAGTATCAGAGTAGGACGCTATATGGTTTTCTTTATCGAGGTAATCAAAACAGTTCTCACTCTAATCTTTGAAAGAGTTGTGGAATGGAAGTACATGACTGGATTTAGTTTTCTTTGACATACATCGCCATGGAGTACGTCTAAAAACCTTTATCCAGTAACTTCTCATTATGTAAACTTAGTATCATCATATGGCATTTTCAAGGGTCTGACAACAATTTAAACTGTGAAATCATACGTCATCTAACGCACATACAACAATTAACAATCATCAGCTCATTTATTTACTTAGAATATGAAAAATTTTAAGTTACATACTTTCAGTTGGATTCGTATGTAACATTTTTTAAAACTGTTTTCATATGGTAGTAAGCAACTGAAATGTATGTCATATGAATGTTTAAGGAGGTCCTCCAAAATTCACTGTAATTTAACAAGCATTTTATTGTTTGTTATTAATTCCCACAGTATTACATGCTTCGTTTGTTTCGCTGTTCGTGTACTCTTATCTCAATAAAGAGTGTCGAAATTTATGATTATATATTTATTTATCCCTGCAGAATTATTCTAGGCGAGTTTTAATTAGTTTGTAGAACACAGAGTATAATTTCTCTCCAGCTGTCAGAACTAGCAGCCTTTCATAAAAGTCATTACTAAGTCTCTTTATAAGGATTCCACTCAACTTTGTTGCCTTGATTCTTGAAGTACAAGGTGATACTTAAAAGAATTTTAAATGGAAATTTCATTTCCATGTTTCTATTCAGTAGAACTTCTACTGTCTTCCCGTTCGCAATATTAACTTCCGTATTTTTGTGTTATGTACAGAAGAGTAGGCTTTCATTCATCTAGATTATTTTAATATCAAACTTTTTAATCACTCCACAAAGGATGTCTTTCAACTCTTCTTATTGTCCGGAAATTTTCAGAAATTCACTTTAATATGTTTTTGCAGACCTTAACTTCTTTGGCTGATAAACTTTAAGGTGTATCCGTTAGTAAACGACATTTCAGACTTCCATTTTGGATAAAACATGAACGCGAAAACCTACATCTGGATAAAAGATAATGTATTTTATTGTAGAAACTACTTCGACACATACATAGTAATGAAAATAAAATAAAACTTACACGATTTCAAGAGACGCATCGTCAGGCAAAGAGATTTCTACGGTTTTAATACATTTTGCTTCAATAATCTAACCTCAATTTTTATTACAGTGCAAAATAATATTATCACTTCAATGAACAATCGAAAAAAATTCCCGACATACAATTATCCCTTAAAAAGAAATATAGATGGTTTAATATTATTGTTGACCTTTAAATGTGTCGGAGACTGCTAGGTAAACAAACTAGATAGTTTAAATTAGCAAACTTGAATCAGAAAACGTAACCGCATCAGAACTTACGTACATTGTATGTGCATATGTGAAAATTCGAAAAGGTAAGCGCAAATCTTAAACAAGGTTACATTGAAAATCAATTTTTAATTGTTACGTAATTTTGTGGATTTGATTTTGTAATTTTGTTCTGTTGTGTTTATTTCACTTATTTTCAACTACCTATTTTGTTTAAATAGCGGTGCCCGAAGCATTGAAAGGTTAACAATAATTACAATTTATTATTTTTTAGTTTTTAAGGAATCGTTTTGTGTGTAATTTTTTATTTTTATTTAAATGTTATTTGTATTACTTTAAAATTTAATATTTCTACATTTATTACAAATTTACAAAAAATTAAATAATATAAATTTTTATACAGTTAAACATTTAGGTAATTGTCAAATAAATACGAAGCAGGTCTATTTGTTTGGGAACTACAAAACCACAGACATACACACAGGCAGACATAGGCCTCAAATGTATTATGACATATGACCTGTCTTAATTTCCATATCACTGTTATATTTCGCCGTCGTACGAATATTGATGATAATAGTATTTTTCACACTTAAATCTCTTAACATTTAAAGTTATAGTTACTCCATAGAGAAATACATAAAATTACTAAATTTTTACCATATAAGTATATGGTATTCTCGTACTAATTGGATAAAGATTGAGGGACGCATGCAGAGACCTCCTTTTAGGAATAAGGTGGCCTTAAATTAAATAGAATGCCTTAATTACAATACAGGAATCTTCCTTAATCGATCCTTGACAAAGGCGGCCTTATATTTAAGAAAAGGAAGCAGTGAGAAACAAAGAAACCTAAATCTAACCTTTAGCTTTATGAAACAAGATGGCTGCCGACTGTATAAAATAGCCGATTTGAATAATCGTAACAAATAACTAAGAACAATTTTGATGTATGCAGTATGTAGCTAACGAAAATTTGTTATTAAAATAGTGTCGAAAATGTTTCGTCTCGTATTTTAACCTCTGAAATATTGATGTGGTAGTCTCATACGTAAACAAACAGTTTAGCTGCATGCTTGCATGATGGAGTACGAAGTGCCGATATTATTCGACGAAGATCATTTGGATTTAATTGAACGAGTTGAAAATCTTGAACAAGGAAATGTACGTCGTCGTCGGTATTTGCGAGATGGCAAAAGACATGCGAATACTTTTCGGACTTGTAATTTTTAAAACGTTTTTGTTTCACGAAGGAGACCGTGCTGGGAACAATTGTACCTATCGTTGCTGCCGACAACGTAGATAGGAGAGGATTGCCAGTGCCACCTCTCATGAAGGTTGTAATCGTATTGCGATTTTATGGGAGCAATAGTTTCCAGGTGGGAACAAATCTAGCTAAGGCAACCGTTATATTTGGTTTCCATGCACTTAAGTAGTTGCAAAGAAACAGGATGGTACAAACCACAAAGTTCTGTCATCTTTGAAAAATGAATAAAAAATATAATGCAATGTTTTGTACTTTGCGTTGTTTAAAGTAACGTCAGTATTCTTTTAACATATGTTAGGGCATTTAATCGTACATGTGCGATGTAATGTCAATCAACAATTTTGGTTCAAAAATTAACAACAATTTGTAGTAATTAGCACATTGTGATGATGGAAAACATATGTATACAATATTTATCACTTATTTATTTAGAAAGGTTCCTGTAAAATGTTGAAGATCACTAGCTGATTAACATTGCATCAATATTAATAATTGTAATAATAAGTTTACACTCGCAATTGGGCCAACGCCTGGTGGCTAGACTCCTCCCCATCCCCACAACACCAATACTCCAGTTCTCAACTAATCCTTCCCCGCCATCCCTCAACAGCTCCAATTCATCCCGCACTACATTCCACACCAGCAGTGTCCATCTTCCCGTCACCGTTCTCCCCCACACCCTCTGAATCTTCTCACTGTTGTTTACTTTACCCTTTAAAGTTTTTTTAGTTAGCTTGCAGGTCAAACTACAACATCCCCATTCTCTGTTCATTACCTAACATAACATGACCAGTCTTTCAATTCGCTCTTGTACCTCAACCATCTCCATCCCAATCCCTTCATCATCACGCTAGGCCTAAAGTTGCCTTTCACCTCACTAGCCTGAACTTGCCTTTTCCATTTATTCATCACCCATCTCGCCGCCCTTCTTTGCACCTTCTCCAAGCTCTTGCACCTGTCTCTTCTCATTCGGATCCCACTCCACGGCAGCATATTCCAATATTGGACGAACCACTGAATAATACGCCCTTTACCTCACCACTAAATCCCTTCAACACCCTCCCGAGCTGTCCTAATGTCCTTCTTCTCTTCTGAGCCACTCTGTCCGATTGATTTGTCCACCTTAGATCAGCCTGTATCACAACCCTTAGATACTTATATTATGTGACTTCCTCTATCTCCTGTCCATCCCACCTGTATACCTCTCTACTCACCACTCTCTTCCTAGTAATCCTCACCAACTTGGTTTTATGCAGATAAATCTTCATTCTATTCTCCTCCATCCAAGACCACAACCTATCAATATCCTCTTGCAAGCTGATTCCTCTGTCTTCAACTGCCTACACAACTCCTGGGACATTTGACAGGCATCGTTTATCTGTAATTGAATGTTATTGAAATTCTCAAATATGTTACTGTATTGTATTTATTCCTGCAAGTGTTATTATTTTATTCACATAATGTCTAATGTGTTCTTATGGCTCTGCAGCTCGAAATATGACACACATGTACAAATATATCTTGAAATAGTCTGCCTGTTCCTTGAATGAATGTCAAATGTATGTAGGAATGTTGTTAAAAGAGAAGTTAGCATACAGGTGTCCTAATATTTTTGTCCAATTTTTTCTACAATAGTGAATGACATTGGATTGGGGATAAGGGACAATATAAAGTTATTTGCAGATGATTGTGTGTTGTAACCTACAAAGCGTCAATGAACGAGAACAACCAGCAGGCAGATATTGATAGGCTGTGGACTGAGTGTATGTATAACTAAGATATTGAAATATGTAAGGAAGAGGTGAGCGGGAAAGATAATTTATATGTGGGATGGACAAGAGATACAGGAAGCAACAGGATATACAAGTACCTAGGAGTGGTGCTGCAGGGGGCTTCAGGTGGATAAAACTGCCTAGTGGAGAAGTGTATTGGGAATGTTAGGAGGGATGCTGAAATGAGTTAGCTGTGATGTGAAGGAAAAATCATATTTCGCAATGATTTTGCTAACGTTAGAGTATGCATCAGCAGAATGAGACAAACATGTAAAGTTGATGGGCATTAAGATAGAAGATAGGTAAGTGTGAAAGGCAGCTTGAACTGGACAGTAAGAAGGAAATATTGGTTTGGTTGTAGGAGACGGTGGGTAGGTTTCTGGTTAATTCTGAGAGGGTACAAGGGGAGAATAAGCAACAATTTAAACAATAAACAACAGATTCAGAGGGTGTAAAAAAGAACAGGGCAGGGTATGCAGGTTATGCTTGTTAGGTCGGTCTGAGAGTGGAATGTTTTGCGGGAGGATTTGGTGACTGAGGGATGTTGGGAGCTTCATAATGGGTTTGAAAAGTGGGTGTGAGAGACTTAGAAATATAGTAGCCACCAGGCGGTAACAAAATTGCGAGTACTGTGTTCAGTGTTATGGAGTATATCATTATAATAAAAATGCTGTAAAATACATATTGTAACTCTTTATTCAATACAATTTACTTGCTTGTAGGCCTATTGTAACATTATTCATAATCTTTTTATTTAACTAGAAAATATTGTAAGTATTGCATTAACATTGACTGTTTTAATTGGTTGTAGTAAATTTTATCGGAGAAGTTAATTATTGGGTTATGCATGTATTTTTTTATTTTCAAAAACTGTTTCAGCATACGTGGTCAGGCTGAACTTAACTCAGCATTAGCTCGTGCTGCTGTATAAAACCTGTGAGCGAACGATGCGCTGCGAGCAGCTTACCATTCACGCTGTTATAAAGACTTGCAACAAAATGAGCTGAGTACACTGTTAATTTGCCCTATTCTAAAGTCACTCATGCGTAAGTCATAGGCCGTTCAATTCAATAAAATTATTTAAATGTGTGGTAGTAAACAAATTTTACAAGAGACTCCAAGGATTTCATGTATCCAAGATACTGTAAATACATTTTTTATTAAGCTGAGTAACATTATTAGACATAATATTTCGACTTCTCTGAAACATAGGTATGAGACTACAAAATTTCCTGATTTGCTATTTACAAACTTTAGCAATATTATGTACATTTGCAGCAATTTAGATTCATGGTATATTAAATGTTGACTCGAGGAGCATGATGATTAGTACTAGTATCGACTTCAGATACAAGTGCATGTCTCTGAAAATAACGGTTTTGACAAGTTTGTAGTGTTTTTATGTATATATAAAAAGGAAGCAGATTTTCACTTATTGGGCTAAGTAGTCTTGGATGGAGGAGAATAGAATGATGACTAATGTGCGTAAAACCAAGTTGGTGAGGTTTACTAGGAAGAGAGTGGTGAGTAGAGAGGTATACAGGTGGGATGGACATAGGAAATAGAGGAAGTCACAGAATATAAGTATCTAGTGGTTGTTATAGCCTACAGGCTGATCTAAGGTGGACAAATCAGGTGGACAGAGTGGTTCAGAAGGGAAGAAGGGTATCAGGATTGCTCGGAAGGGTGATGAAGAGCATATTGTACAGTGGATCGTCGAAGATTGGAAAATGCTGCCGCGGTGTGGGATCCGTACGAGAAGGTATAGGTGCAAGACCTTGGAGAAGGTGCAGAAACGGGCAGCGAAATGGGTGATGAATAAATGGAAAAGGTAGGGTCAGACTGGTGAGGAGGAAAGGAACTTTAGTCCTAACATGATGCTGAAGGAATTGGGATAGAGACTGTTGAGGGGCAGGAGTAGAATGGAAAGACTTGTCAGGTTATATAGAGTAATGAACGAGTAGGGGGAATTGGGAGGTTGGCTTGCAAACTAAGGGAACTTTTAAAGGAAAAGGAAACAATAGTGAGAAGATTTAAAGGATGTGAAGGAGACTGGAGAGGATTAGACAGTCAATGTTGGTGAGGACGGTAAGGGAGTAGTATGCTCTGCGGGAGGAGTTGGTGACTGTGAGGGGGATTGGAAGGTTTAGGAGGGGACTGGAGGATTTATGTTGTGCGAATGGGGAGTAGTCTGTTTGCCACCTGGCGTTAGCCTAAATGCGAGTGTAAAAATTTATCATTATTATAGCAAATAATTTTTAGTGTGTGCACTGTTTCCTGTGCCAAGTTAATTTCATTATCCATCGGAATAATATACATTACTATGTTTAAGTAATACACTCATGTCAAAAGTTGCATTGTTATAAAATAAAATATAAATTACTGACATAAAAAAATAAGTATAAAATGTCTTCTTTTATGACTGGGTTTTACTTAATCAACGAAACAGTTTTTTGTTCTGTGCTTAACAGCAGGGTCGTTTATCACTGGTGAGGCAAACATGAGGTAAGAAGGCCAGTTGCCATACGCCATCATTCAGCACAATTTCCACGTGAAAAAATATGAGTCAAATATGCCAGTAATCTAACCTGGGTATATGTTTTAAAACTAACTATGTTTTCTTTAACTTATTAACATATTGCACATACATTAACCGTAATGGGTACATACGTCATATTTTTATTAACTGTATCACAACTTTCAAAATATACATGGTAGACTGCTAATACATATTAATGAATGGCAAGTATGCTCTTCGTTTGTGTGCGTATTGTGTGGATGAGTATGTATACACACTGAAAGCAGGGTTGCTTTAGGTTTGGAAACCGGGAAAAAACTGAAGTCAAGTAACATTTGATCCTGAAATTCTGTAGCTACTCTATAATGGTTATCACATTAGATTTACAAGGAAGAATATTACGTATTTAAAAACACATATGGGAAGGACAGACGATAGAGAAAGCATCATAATACAAGTACACTGCGCACCAGCTTAGATGGCAAGTGGCAGCTACTGAGAGCAGGGCACATTCAAGGAATTCAAGCAGCAGGTCGCTGCAAAAACACCTAGTAGCCTATAAATACCGGAATGTAGATTAGCCATTCGAATTTTAAAACGGTAGTAATATTATATGCAACACATTCCAGCTCGTTACCCGTCAACTTACATGACGCGAGCTGTACTAAGAGATAATGTTGCAGGGTGATTTATGGTGGAGAAAGCAGATATACATGATGGTGTCTACAGGGAAGACTCTAGGAAGGGCATTGAAGAAGGTAATAGTAAACTGAAGGAAAAGACACAGGTCTACATTGCAACGGTAGATCCAATGTTATAGTACCTATATAGCAGCAGAATCTGATCCACACGTGAAATTGCAGGTGCAAGAACTGGAGATGGTGCAAAGACAAGCAGCAATGTGTATAAAAGATAAATGGAGAAAGCAATGGCAAGCTAGTGAGGGCAAAAATTAACTTTCGGGCTGCAGTAATGTTGTAGGAACTAGGTTGGAACACATATTACGGTAATGAGAACAGTGGAAAGAATTTTTTGAACAGATGGAGGCTGGGTTAGTTAGGGTATAGACTATGGCAGATTACAGAGGAAGAGGCCATAATAGTGATAAAATTCGAACGGTTAGGAGCACAACAAAATAGGGTAGCCAGACTATAACACGGAGGTCGTTGAGGAATTGGAAAAGTTCAAGAGGGATTAGGTATGTGTATGAGGAAGACGTTATAGTTTTGTCACTAAGCGGTTGTCCAACTGCAAGTGATTTTAATATTATTATTAACGGTTTAAATTGTGGTAATCATGTAACCATACAAAATTTACTCGTGTAATTGAATCAGGAATTTGCAAAAGTGATTAAGTCACTACTTTATCGAAAATTAGTTTACACCTGGTATCTACTCTTCATCCGTATGCGCATCGTTCCGTGTGAAAAAGAGTCAGGTTCTGTACCTTTTAGTGTGTTATTTTGCTGCATCGAAAATTTGCTCACTTGAAGGTTACAAGTCCTGGACTTGTCACATTTACAAATGCGACAAGGAAAGGACGTAATGCTACTGAATGATGGCTCTTTATTTGATCACGTATTTATATTAAAATTGTTTTTATTACTGTCATTAACCACATCTGTTTAATTATTTTAGTTTTAAATTTAACTTATTACGGAATTGCAGGTAAGTAGGTAAATTTAAGAAACTTCAGAAATTGCTCCTTTGTAAGGTGGCAACTGTGCATCATTGGTATGTTAAATATGGCCGAGTCAAGTAATGAATCAAGTGACATTTTACCAAGAAAGCGTAAAGGTGTCATATATAGTGAAATGTATTCTAGGACAAGAATAAAACTAGCGAAAATTGCAGGCGCAGCACATACCAACCATAGTGGGATGACAGTACCTGCTATAAACGCCGCCACAACTTGCAGGTAAGAACAGGTTAGAAATATGACTGGCTGTTGATAATGTATTGATTCATTATCAATGCAGGTAGTTGTATGATAAATGTTAATGTATCAGTAAATATGGCACATGAGAGAACCTGGAAAGTATTTTAAAATAAAAAGTGACTGTAGTGCATTGGTTAAGCGTTTCACGGACTATAACATAATGTATTTTATTTGCCGAATATCTGCGAGTGAGTCAATATAATAGTGCATTGTGGTACTATCTGTGACATATTTTACACACTCTACTTTTATTATTAGTAGTTGTTATTATGATTGGTTTGTTTTGTTTCACAGATGTACCCTAAATTGCTTCGATGGCATAGACAAAGTTACACAAGCAGATTTTGTCAGCAAGCGGAATTCTTTGGAAACGAAAAATCTCAAGACGTGTACCTCCAAAGACTTATAGAGTGTCGCCCAGTCTCTCGCCGTCGCCCATTTAAGGAAGGTAACACACCAAGATCGGCAACATTTCGCTATTCTATTATGGTCAATGCTACCAGCAAAAAAATGTGTAAGGCAGCATTTATGAGTTTGCGTGGGACAAAAAAGAAACGCGTTGAACGACTGTGTAAGCTACTGCTACTTGGACTTCATCCGTGAGATCAAAAGGGAAAACATCCAAACCCACGTGCTGTAGCAGGAGAAGAACTACAGAAAATACATGACCATATTTTGTCCTTTCCTGCAAAGGAAACTCACTATGGTGGAAAATATATCACTTATCTTGATGCACGTCTTACACTGAAAATCATGCATTCTTTGCTCGTGGAGTTACACCCAGAAAGCAAAATCACGAACAAATACTACGCAAAATATTTCCGTGACAACTTTTCATACCGCTTTGGTAGACCTCTGATCGATACATGTAGCACATGTGAAGAGCTTGGTGTGAAGATCAAGAGTCATCATTTAAATGACGCGGCCCAGAGGGCGGCCGTAGCAGAACTACAAATTCACAAAAGGCAGAGCAAGAAATTTTACACGAAGAAGAAGGAAATGAAAACTGGATGAAAGGAAGTTCACGTAGATGCCATCTGTATCGACTTTATGCCTTACCTGCCATTGGCACACATCCCTGTACAGGAGATGTTCTACAGTAAGCAATAATGGGGAAATGTTTTAAATATTGATTACATGACAACGGGTCTGTCACGTTTTTCCATTTACCATGAAGGGACTGCAAGAAAAGGATGCAATGAAGTGTGCTCCTTTCTTATGGATTATATACATGAAGAGGTTCCTAGTACTGTAAAAGAACTGCATGTGTTTAGCGATGGTTGCCCTGACCAAAACAGGAATCACGCTGTAGTAAGATACCTCTTGTCACTGACAGATACGAAGAGGTTTGAGAAGGTATTCCATTATTTCCCGCTTCGAGGGCATTCGTATCTTCCTTCCGATAGACAGTTCGCAGTGGTGAAGCGGGTAGTACGAAAAGCAGACAGGATGTATATCCCTAAAGACTATGTTGAGATGATAGTGACTTCAAGTAATGAGGACGCTTATAGTGTTAAAATGGTTGACACACTTGATATCTTTGATTTCCAAGCATGGTGGCCAACGTTCTACAAGAAAACTACCCTGTCACTAGAAAGTGCCTCGAGACATGTGCCAAGAAATCAGAAAGTACAGTTTATTATTGCTTCTTTTACACATTTTGAATTCAACTCGGAACAGCAAGGAACTGTTGTTGTCAGTGTAATGATTGATGGCCTATTCAAGCACAAGTTTCTATTGAAGTTACTAGGAGTTTGATAAACCTACCTGCTTATCCAAGTGGTTGTGTAGCAATCAAGACAAAGAAGACCGAAGATATACAAAACCTGACGAGGCACATTCTAGACATAGTGGACTTCTACAGGGAGATTATTGAATGGTCAACATCAGAATAACTGACAGCATTGTTAATCGTGTGCTATTGTGCTTTATTTATCATATTTTCTTACATTGTGTTACACTTAAAATGTGTAGTGTACAGAAATAATACTTAATCAAGATGGATGGTAAACACAAAGACAAAATACGGGACAGAACATGGTTTTTGATAAGGGGGGATACTCAAAGTTCTATTTCGCTTTTTACGTTATGATTCTAAAGTTAAAATGTGTAGCATACAGACATAACACTTAATCAAGACGGATGGTAAACACACATACAAAATATGTCACAGAACATGGTTTTTGGTAAGGGGGATACTAAAAGTTGTATTTCATTTGCAAAATGGATAGCTCCATAAAACTTAACTGCTTTTTACGTTATGTTTATAAAATTAAATATCTGTTATTTTGGTATTATACTGACCATCTGAGTGGTCTTGAAATAAAAAATAGTACGTCCACATATTTTTCGTTCAAGTTATTTAAAATAGACAATTTTTTAAATATCTCAGAACTCAGAACGACGTAACCCCTTTTGCAAACTCTTAATTCAATTATAGTAACATAGCATGAAACTTTTTTTAACACATGTACATATAAGCAATGTGTAATTATCATTTTCTATTATTAAATTAACATGACAGATCGTATAATACAAATACACTCAATGCAAAATTTTTCGTACCTTGGTAATGTCAGGATGCGAATTGAATCCAGTTTCTATTTGGGCCCATGCCTCCTTTTTGCTGCCAGATTATTGAGATAGTTTTTTGTTTTCAATAACACTAGTCTGAGCACGGACAAGCCCAAACAAAACACTCCGTTTGTTGTGAGAAAAACGCTCAAACTTCGCACTTGTAGCAATTTTTCTCAGTTGCAAGTTGTCGATCGGCTTTCCTCGAAATAAGGAATAGTCGAGCCTTTCCTCCCACAAGGAAAGGAATAAGGATGCCTTTTCGCGTCTCTGCAACGTACTTCAAGAAAAGAAGCCCTGCCTTCCTTCCTGAAGGAAGCATTAAAGAATAAGTAAAGGAGAATCTCTGCATACGTCCCAAAGAGTATGTAAGCCTAAAAGAAAGAGAGGGAACTCAAAGCTCTGAGAAGGTTACAACCAAAGCGTATGTAAACCTAAAGGTTACAACATTCGCCATCTTTATGAATTAGCCGCCTGTGTAGCGACCGGCGAAAATGAGAAATATGATCGTAACATGCGCATCCTTATAGTTTTCATACACTTAGATGGGGATTGCAGACGTACCTTCTGTTTATATTTTGACGAACTTTCTGTGTCTTAACCTTACAGTATTTAGTCAGTGCTGTAATTGTGTCAAAATGAATAAAACATCGAATTATATACGTAAAATAAAAGGATATGACAGATATTTGTATGATGTAGCTTACACATTAATTTAATACCGTTTACTTATTCACTATCTGTGACCAACGAAAATTTAGTTCATTGTGCTCGAATAAATTATACTTGTTCTCAGGAAATACTTATTTTATGTAGTAATGTTGGCAGATAGCACAACAAATATCATAAGATATGCAACAGTCTAACGCAAAACGTAAAAAATTCACAAAATTCATATACAGCCAGTGTTGTACTGCTTTTGTGAAGCTGAATGGAATAAGCGCATACACAAATTTTAATAAATACACCCAGAACATTAAATTTCGTTTATAAAGTAACAGCAAATTAAATTGGTAATTTTAATTAACACTATACCTTCATTAACATGTTATGTCCAGTTCTCTGATATACGTGGCAAAATTCACAACCACTGAGAGTCTCCGTTTATCAACTACAACATGTTGCAGCCACAACTATATCATTAGCTTAAACGAAGGTAAGCCACTTGAGAGCTATTTTCCAATTTTATGAAAATAGAACTTCCAGAAACTATAAATGTTACTATATACTAAATATACATACTACAGAAACAAATCACTAGCATAAGCAAATCATTAGCATAAAAAGATAACTAGCGCTCCTGTCTAGCGCGTGGAGAAACGTCCAACTACGGGTTTGAAAATTGTTGAATAATTTTCCTTTTCGGAGTTACACTCCCATTTAGAAAAAGCTCATACGTATAAACAGATGGACATATTTCCATACAATACTGCAATGAACCATACCAATGAAACTAGTATTCATTAAAAAAAGCAATGAAATTGGTCCGTCTGTTGGGAGTTACGACGTCTCAGAGAGATCCGCAGACAGACAGACTGTAAAAAAACTTCCTTGAATGTTTAGGAAGTTATTATCCCAGACGCAGTATGGTACGGTTACCATACTTCGTCTTGTAAATATGCAAACTTTTACAGTTGTTACAATACAAGTCTGGTAGCTTTAGTAAACATCTGACTGTTTCATAATAGCAGTGCTACCATGGATGTCTATTTTTTATATTGTTCCTACTAAAATTACTCATTAATTTCTTTAAATTAAAAGAAAAATTAATTTAATTTGAAAAGCAACTCAAGCTACTACTGGGTTTGGATGTATGAAAAAAACTTGCCGAGCAACCATTACACTGTACGTTGGCACAAAAGCAAATACCCCTCCCGTAATGAACACAAATAAGACAAAATTCCGGGAGCATTTTAGTAATAACTGCAAATTTTGGGTAAAAGCAAAGAAAGTTACTTACTTTAAGCACACTTGCAGATATGTTCCTGATGTTTATTTATTCTTTTGTCGTTTATCGTGCCCTCTTAACAGCGCAAGGCCTTGACAGTGGAACACAGGGGAAAGTGGGGAGTTAGTCAGCTAGGGCCTGTTTATGGAACAATCCTAGCATTCGCCTGGAGTGATTTCGGAAAACACTGAAAACCCCACATCTGGATGATCGGAGACGGGAATATAACACTCACCTCGCTCGGTATTAACGTGGCAAAATATCATGTTATGCGGAGTGTGACACAGGCTAACCTTATCCTGCAAAAACTGCATGAAAACATTTACTTCTTCAATATTTCACACCTTTCCTCGTGTAAGAAGAGACTTGGAGATTCTGATGCCATAGTGATCCGAGTACGTTTTCTTAAGGCTTCGGAAAATGCATTTTAATTCAGACGTGAAACCTTAACTTCAGTATTGTTAGAAAAAAAAACGCGTTCGTCGTAAATAATTAAAGTGAAAAAACTTTCCATTTCTTGCAGTAATTTGCTTTAAAAATATCAGTACTTCAGATATTCAATCAGTATTCACCTTCTGTACCCATAATTACTATTGACAGGTTAGCTTTGTTTAATGACAACAACAACAACAATTATTATAATAATACATGTCGTATTTGAAGGGAAAGTGAATTTAGAAGTAGAAACCTTTTGGAAAGAAACATACACTAGAAAATGGCCTTTTTTGCAGGTATTACTGACCAGATTGCTCAATTCACTGTATGCGTCGTAATGGTGTCAATGGAATTTCGTGGTGTTTGCTATATTAACTATGGCATATTTTTAACATGTGTATTGACGGAAATAATACCCAGTACTTAACAATTCGTACATTTACTATCTCCTGAACCTACTACCATACCTGTTCGTTTCACATAGCTGAGCACCCCTGACACATTCAATAACAAAGTTGTCACGTGACATACGTTCAACACCCTGGTGAGTCAACAATAACAGCTACCAATTAGCATAAACTGTCAATATCAAAATTAAGCTGTCATGAGACCATTCGTTCTCCTCGGCATCATATCTCGATGCCGATGAAACCACTTTTATACAGCCAGCGACAATGTACAATATTTTTAGTGTAAACAATATAAATGTATAGATATTGTCACTGTGGAGATGGCAGGTGCACTTGGACCAGCATCCAAGCCTTATCGCCCTCCATTCTCACTCGTGTAACCCCTCCAGTTGTCGGAGGGGAGGGGAGTAGAGCAAGCAGATATGATTTAAGACAATTATGTTAGATAGCACTAATAATGATAATTATAATATAAGGAGTTTGAGGATTAAGGTAAAACATATAGGGTTAATATCAAGTGTATCAGGGAGTAATTGTAATCAACAAGGAATAGATACGGCAAGGGCAGGAACTTATGCTCGAGTAGTGGGTTCACCTTATTGACCCAACTAAACAAAGCGTGCTGAGAAACCTGTGGGGATTTTTGGCGCCTAACAGGAGCAACGCGAGGAAGTGTTTTAACGACTAGGACGGAAGGTGTAGAGGCGCGAAGGACGTCGGATCGGGATGTTACCGCCGGTCATCGGTTCGAGCGTCGAGACGCTTTAAGTGGCAGACATTGTGAAGACGTAGGAACGACGGGTCCGTGAAGTGCCGCTGGACGTCTTCAGTTCGAGCGTCGCGACGCGTACGAGTCTCATACACAGTTCGTGATAGATAACTGCCGTTTAGCTCAATATGGTTCTGACAAGTTATTTGGAATTTTTAAAAAATTAGCTTCACAAGTTAGGATGACAGACCGCTGACTGCGTCATAATAATGCTCTATATAATTTTCTTGAGCATCGCTGAGATTAACGGACGGGTAGTTACAAAGTGCAGAAATAAGATCCGGCCAAAATATTTATATAAAATCATTCATACCCGGAGAGGACAGCATGGACATTCTACCCACCAGAAACTGGATTTGCCAATTAATTTATTTATTCATAAAAATTTAGAACTGTAGCACCTGGCCGAGGTAACTACATAAAAATAATTAAAGTTTTATCTAATTTGCGAATAAAAGAACAAAGTTTGAATATGCAAGTTTAATATCTCTAAAAGCAAGCAGTTACAAGCGGTGAATGTGACTCTACTTACGTTCACTTGGAGAAGCTGACCAAACTATCCCTAACAATAAACTTAATATGAACAGATTCATAACTAAACATGTAGAGTAGCGAGTCGGATAGCAGGACACACAGGAGTTCCTTCTCAGGCAGCACGAC